>JACXGK010010515.1:0-17797 GCA_016801125.1 Novumbra hubbsi | reverse complement strand
TCGAACTAGGAACAGACCAGAACAGAACCGGGAATACAAGGGGGCGGATCGACTTGACGTAACACACAAGACGAACTGGCAACAGGAACAAGGAGACACCAGGAATATATACACCAGGACTGATGAGAACATGGGAGACACCTGGTGGGGGCGGAGACGACATGAGGTAAGACAGGTGTATGGTATCAGGGTGTGACACCATTGCTCTAACTAGAGGGTGAAATCTGATCTCCGGATATATATATCTGTATTAATAAAGACGATCGCTTTTTTGTAAGACTTTTAATGTGTGAACATTCTCTGATAGAAACTCGGAGAGGTCCTCTGACTTCTACAAAATGCAAGGCACTACATAACTCTATGTTAAGAATTATACATTATTCACGTTGTAATTACTAACATGATTGCCATATGGCACAAATTGCCATACATTTCTGTTAATTACTAAAATAGCTGAAGTTTCTAGTAACTCTGAAATATGGCCAACAGCCGTGCAACCCTAACCTTGATAAATCTGACCAATGGGCTGCAGTAATGATTAGGATGGGGAATGGAAAGCTGTGTAAATGTTTCCCTCTCCTACAATGATGAGACAGACATCAAAATCTCTGAATTAACCAGATGGACATTCTACCCTCAGTTAGATCAAATGTAAGGCGATGCTGAGACACTGGGACATAATTTATAATAACAGCTATTCTGCTGGGCCTCTGGACTGATAATTAACATCACTTACATGCGTGCACACACACAAAAGTGTTCCAGGAATACCTGCTGTGTCACCACTGTACACGGCCAGATTCCACAGCAGCCTTCAAGGACAGCCATATATCAAATTTTTGTGCTGTGTACATTAAAACACAGTAAAAGTTATTACACAGGTTCTGTGTAGCATTATGCTCCGCTGTAGCACTGTTGTAGCACCAGCATTGTGGGAACAATTCCCACGGGAGGCCAGTATGAAAAGCTAAAGAAATATACGTTTGCTTTAGACAAGTGTTTAGTAACATAAATATCTAACACCAATACAGTTCTTGTTCTTAATAAGGGGGTGGGAATAATCTCCATTTTCACATGGTCTATAAAACAATTGATTACAAAATAAAGTTATGGGCACACTAAAGATCATTAATGCATGAAAAAATTAAAAATCATCCAAATAAAATATACAGCAAAGATGGCAAACTTTAGCCAAAGAGCCTAGTTTTCATGTTCTTCACCAGGAAAGTTCCTTTACCCTACCCACCCATAAAGAGCAGGTGGTTTTACACAGTAAATCCTACAATAATAAGGATTTAGGGAGCCCTGTCTACAGTTTAATATAGTTCACATGCCTTTCTTTACGAATGCATTTCTACCATACAAATGACACCTAATTGCAGTACATTCACATCCTCTTTATCTTTGGATTTGTTTATTACAATTAGCTAATGAAAGAAATGGCTGGCACGAAGTACAACGATGATAATCAGTGCTTAATGCCTCTGACCATGTTTCACAAACAATGTTATATTATGCTGAATGAGCCAGCCTGAAGATTGCGCAAGTGCATTACAGATGGGACCAACCAACAAAATAATGTTGCTTTCCTAATGATGGAAAAAGGCACAAGTGCTGTGTGTAGAGTCAGTCTATTTCCATGATTGGCCTCATTGCAGAACATCCAGTCTCTGTGGTAGTCTGAGAGCTTGTTTGTTTAGGATGGCCTGATCTGGCCTGAGCTCATTATGGCCTTGTATCTCAAAGGAATCAAGTGAGTAAGCATCTGTGCTTTACAGTGTTGGTTTGAGTTATCAACGCCACATGGCCGTTTTGCCCTTCTCCTCCAAATAAACCTATGATTCAAGCACCCAATTCGACCCATTGGTGGTGCTAGAGTGGTCAAGCCAGTCATGAAACTTGAAGAGGGGATGGACCCCTCAACGTCAATGATTGACGTTGATGTGTCAAATTTCTCTATGTTTTACCATAAGGGTCTAAGGGCTCCAATTGCAGAAGTTGCAAAGCTAGAAACACAATGGGTGCCTTTCGCAGCCTTGCTGCTTGGCCCCGACATTTGTTGAGGGAGTGGTTGTAACTTGTAGGTCGGAAAAAATAAAAAAACGGTAACAAATCTGAAACATTTACAAAATACTATACATTCAAAAGGGAAAAATAAACTTAAATAGGGAATGTGATCAGGAACAGAGGTCAGAAAAATACAACAAAAGAGCATGTCCCCCTGCTCTAAAAAAAGGGAAGAGCATTGATTTTCATGAATATACGGATATCCAAATCATGAATGCCAGTAGAACTGGCTCACTTTTCAACAGTTACATTCTCAATGAAGACATCAGCAGTAAGATGAATTCTGAAATGTACATCGTCTGCTCAGTTATGCCTCAAAGGTCATTAAACAACACTCCATCTTGCATCAGTACAATGACCCCAATCACATCACTAAAGCAACAAGGCATTTTATCAGGCCTAAAATGAATAGTATTCTGGTCTGGGGCCAAATCAGAACCATGACCTGAATCCAACTGAGCATGCGTTTCACTTGAAAAGACTAGACTGAAGCTTAAAATGCCCTGAAGCAAACAAAAACAGAAGATGCTGTAGGTATGGCAAGGCATAAGCAGCGAAGGCACCCAGCATCTAGTGATGTCTATGGTGACAGGCATCAGGCAGGCATCAAATGCAAAGGAATTCCAACAAAGTACTAAGTAATATTTCCATATAAAAAATGTTGATGTGTCCAAACATACTTAAGGGGGAGGCCTATGTATGAAAACATAATTCCTGCACTGTTTACAGTTTATGGATGTCAATACCCTACATTTTTGGATGCCAGTTTGCACTTTACCCTCTTAGTCATTTGATGACAAATTGGACAAAACCTTTTATTTTCCAAAAACTTAAGTATATTATTTGTATAATTTTAATATCAATGAAGAACAGATTCTACTTTTTAATGACAATATGTCCAATAGTAAGTCAATACAGTATACTAAACATACATTTAAAATAACAATTAAACACTATATACAAAGAACGGATAGATATTGATTAATCTAAACAAAGTGGGATGCATTTACAAAAGTTATTTTTACCAAAATCAAAAGGCTAAATCAAGTAAGAACGAATTCTTATTCACAGCAACCATCTGCTGGAATGTTACATGGGAAAGAGGGATTCAATAGGGTTAACATACTTGCTCAGGGGCAGAACTACATTGCTTTCACCTTCATCGTTGAGGTATTAAATCCAGAAACCTTTCAGGCTCTCCTCAGATGGTTTAACCACTAGGCCACTGATCCAACAATTGGTGGATTCAACCGGTGCAGTTATCAGATAGCAGCTTGTGTAGTTTATTTCTGAAGAATTGAGGTGAGAGGAGTGTCCAGCATGAGGGTATTTTGCAATTATTTCCAGTCATAGACATCGCCCAACTAAAATGAATGTCAACCAAAGGTATGTGCGTCAGGAGTGACCAGAGTTTGATCGGAGTGCAGGAAATTATTCAAGTAGCAGGGATTATAAAGTGAGACAAGGTAGAGGACATTTAAATAAGGGACATGTAATTAAGTTAGTTTAAATAGAGAAAATCGAGACCAAGGTATCTTTAACTGATAATTAAAAGATCAATATAACATTTTAGTCACTAAAACATTTGATGTAACATCACTCTGAATGCAGTTCCATATGTGTGGGGCAAAATATTTCACTTGGGGCAGGTATATACTTTTTTTTTGTTAAAAACAAGTGGAAATAAAAAGGTGTCAGCAATTTAATATTGATCCAACACAATCTGTAGTGGCAGTCACCGTACTCCACAATTTTGGAGGACTTACCTCACAGGTAGATATAGATATAGGTATTTACTTGGCTTTTCTATGCACAAGTTTCTCAAGGTCTCAAATGTCTGGCAGTCCTCGCTGTCAGGCGGGGTACTGGCGGAGGGAATCCAAGCGCACAACACGGAGTTCAGTGGCAGAGGAAAAGAAAACAACGAACGAGTAGACAAGATAAAAACACGCAAGCAAAACGGGAGTTAAAAAATAACTGTGGCTGAAACGGGAGGTCAAAAATAACTGTGGCTGAGACGGTCCACTAACAGGATAACTTTTTTTTAACGCGGCAGCTAGAAACACGTACCTTGTAACTGTAGCGAGCCTAATCGCAACCAAGAAAGTTGTTAAACTGGTGCTGATGAGAGAATAGGCGCCAGTTGTGCGTAATAGGTAGATCGGTGGTAATATGGGAAAGTGACATGCCCAAGCCTGGGGAAAGGAAAGCAACGAGGAAAAACAGAAAACCCGGCCTGGATTAATCCGTGAGACCAAGCTAGACGTTGTTTTACAAGCATCTGCCATGAATTAAAGAATTAAACAATTTTTTACTCTTATAGGCTTCTTTAAATGTTTCATAGTTGTTTTGGTGATTTAATGAGTTAAATTTAGGACAACACAAAACTCCTAAATACTATGGGCTTCCTGTGATTCACTGTCCAGGTTAAAATAAATAATGATAATCACTTAATTTGGTATAAATATGTTCAATTGGAGTAGCATATTTCTTAGCAAATGGTGGGCGATATACTCCAATGACTTGTAATATTAAGATTGTTTCCTTATTTAATACTAATAAGCTAACAATTGAAATTCCTTATGAATACAGATAGATGTAAGAAGAGAGATTGAAAGGTGTTCTTTGTTAAAAAGGACCATACTTACAATATGTCCCAAACTAAAGACTGTGTATACCAAAATCTTAAAGAAATCAATCCTAATAAATACTTAAAAACTTTAATAAAATCTGAATACAAGTTTTGAATGCCAGTCTTCTGTTATTGTGAATATAAGGAGGGTGCAAAGGTCACAGTAATAGGTACTGAAGGGGGTGCTGGTAATGGCGATGTTACAAAATACATGTAACATATTGTGTAGATAGCCTGAAAACTATATTGTCATAGTCAAGGATTGGAAAAAGGACTGGATTTAAACTCACACCGAATGTCAAAGTAAACGATTAAAATCACAGGCTGTTTCAACTTGCATGAATTTCATCAAGGCAACTCATAATGTAACTCTAGTCGAAGTTAAGAGAGGTTGTTGTCCTGGCATCATTTTGTCAAGTCACATACCTGCTCTCTGTATTCTGACTCATCGTTGTTGTAGATGAGACCCAGGATGGTGGTGTAATACTCAAACGTAACTTTAATATTGGAGCTGTTTGTGGCCACACAATCATGCGTGAACATGGAGTACAGGAGGGGACTAAGTATGCAGCCCGGAGGGGCTCTGATGCTCAGGGTCAGTGCAGAGGAGGTGAGGGTTAGGGTTAGGTGGGGTCAATCAATCAAAGCACTTCATGAAGATATAGGCATTCTGGCAGGTGATGGTAGGTTTTCTTTGTTACAGGGTTGTTAAAGCATGGTTACTACTGCATAGATTACTTATTATTTTGTGCATTTATAAATAACGAACCCCGCAAAAAACCTGTCTCAATGTGAACAGAAAAGAGGCAACTCTGGATGCAAAAGGACATATTTTCAAACTTCACATTTGGTGCCAGAATGTCAAGACCATATGTACAGTCAATAACTTCCAAGCCATTTGGTCATTGAATATCCTTGAACATTCGTGGTTTGTTATATTTGTATAATAGTGGAATGCCATTCATGGGAATTTAGTGACCTGTGACACAATTCAGTCCCTATAGATTGTTCTGTAAACAAATGTAACTGTGGCTTTTTCCAAAGAAGTCACTGTGGGAGACATATGCGTTCAGCTTTGTAAATTCAGGAGGCTTGATCCTTAGGAAGGGACTTTCAGAGGCACATTCTGTAATTCACATGGGTCTTACAGTCACCTAAGGGCCTGTGAAAAATAAAAGGATGCAACCCCAGCCATAGACCCAACACTTAAGATTGTCCTCTACTTTCTGGCAGCAAATCCTACACCCGAAATGCAATTCATACAGAATGAAGACTACAGCTGCCTGTGAAATATTTGCAGAGTCACAGAGACTCCAATAGGCAGCCCCAAGCACATGCATTATACTAATGTTATTAACAGCAAAATAATTTGCTTTTGTGGTGATAGCTAGATATAGCTATTGTTGACACACCAAATATCTAATATGTTAAACCCTAGAGTAGGGACAGATGTGGCACTTAACTCTTCAATAATGGTGCTACTGTGACATTTTAGTCAGCGCAGCAATGTTGTGCGCTGGGGAACACTGTTGCACCATTGTTTTGTACACACACCCCAGACTCATTAATCACACACACCTGTTCCTAGTTTGTTTAATGGTTTGTGTATATGTATATTGTTTCGTCTGTCGGTGTAGTTCATTGTTGTTGATGTAGTTTTATTGTTTGTAGTATATTAACATGTCACGATTTTTTGGGGATTTTATGCTGTTGTCATTGTCTATTTGTAAGTATAGTACGTTGTCCTTTCTCATTAAATACTGCAGTACATCTCACATGTTTGTGTTTGGTTCCTATACCTACCAAAGCCTTGACAGCAATAACAAAAGCTTTTCAAAAAAAAAATTTAACACAGAAAGTATGTATAATTTATATTGAGCCTATTTTGTAGCATAATTATTTGACTGTTTGAATATTTACTGTGCTCAATCTATTCTGAGTCACTTTGGGATAAATTCTTGATATATCACTTGAATATCACTTGTTTAAGCATGAAACATATTTCACAAGCGCAGAAGGTGAACACTAGAGGTGAACCCCACCCGCATACCACAATAACATGTATAGGTGCCGGTCAACTACAAGAAATCAGAAATCTGATAACACAACCACACTTAAACCCCATGCAGCACTGGGACAATTTGTAGCATCCTCTACTGGACAGAATCTGAATGCCATGACTAGGATTGACACAGCTGTGACACAAATCTGAGTTAATTTTCCACAGCAAGCTTCATATCAGGTTCATTATTTTGATTTAGATTTTCCTTTTCTCCATTATTGTGTTAATTTGTTGGTAACAGTGGTAATGAAATGTGAGAAATTAAATATCCTGAATCCAGTCTCCAGCAGCACCCAAATCCAATATGGACAAAATTAGCCCCCCCACGCTTCTCTCTCTTGCTCACACACTCGCTCTCTCTCTATAGCTGTGTCGCATTAATTACATGGTGAAAGCCAAGGTGAACCAGAGAACATTGTGTCAGAGCAGAGGGATCTGGTGACAGGTATTGGCCCGAGCCCTCCCTGTTGGCCCAACATTGTGACAGGGTAAATAGGAACACATTTGTACAGAAAGACAGATTTAAAAGAAGGTTATGTATACTATTTCCCCAAACTATTTAACTTTAATGAAGTAATCTAATCATCATTCTAATTCAGGAAATACTAAATATTTATCATTGGTGAGTAAGAAACATATTGCTTGCTGAAGTGAGATGTGAGATGACACAACCTTGTTATTGCTAGCTAAAAGATGACTTGAGAACATTGAACATTGTGTCAGAAATTAAAACGTGACAGATTCAAACCACTTGGCTGGCAAGATTAGACATCTGTCACTGTGCCCTTAAGATGGCCCAGATGTGACATTATAGCTGCTGTAATTCAGTTGCTGTTTTTTATGATTACTAAAGCATGATTATGAAAACTGGTCTTATTTTGTCAAAACTCTACACACAATCACTCAACCACACACACACACAAGAAGAACAACACATCATAAGGCACACGCATGGTTAGTACAATCTGATTCCTTTACACACTGCTGATCTCTTTTTTTTTTGAAGAATGGTGAATATATTGACCAAATGCAACACACAAATGTTTTAGTAAATTTTGAATATGTTCTGTTCTGATTTTCAGTGCACTGATGAATGTATTTACATATAGTATTCAGTATATATTTACATAAAGTATTCACAGCTCTTCTCTTTTTCCACATTTTGTTATGTTACAGCCTTATTCCAAAATGGATTCAATAAAGTGTTTTTACTAAAACTTCTACAAAAAGTTTCATATTTTTTATAGATTTGCAAAAACTAAGAACGAAAATAAAAACATGTACATAAGTATTCATAGCTGTTGCTCAATACTTTGTTGAAGCACCTTTGGCAGCAATTACAGACTCAAGTCTTTTTTAATATGATGCTACAAGCTTGGCACACCTAATTGTGGGCAGTTTCACCCATTCTTCTTTGCAGAACCTCTTAAGCTATATCAGGTTGGATAGGAGTGTTGGTGCACAGCCATTTTCAGATCTCTCCAGAGATGTTTAATAGGGCTCAATCAGGCCACTCAAGGACAATCACAGAGTTGTCCCTAAGCCATTTTATTTGGCTGTGTGCTTAGAGTCCTTTTCCTGTTGGCATTCAGGCCAAAGAGTTCAATCTTTGTTTCATCAGACCAGAGAATTTTTGTTTCTCATGGTCTGAGAGTCCTTCAGGTGCTAGTAAGAGTCCTGGTGCTTCTTCCATTTACGGATGATGGAGGCCACTGTGCTCATTTGGGACTTTCAATGCTGCACAAATGTTTCTGTACCCTTCCCCAGATCTGTGCCGCAATACAATCCTGTCTCTGAGGTCTTCAAGCAATTCCTTGGACGTCACGGCTTGGTTTGTTCTCTGACATGGGCTATCACCTGTGGGCCCTTATATAGACAGGTGTGTGCCTTGGAATCATGTCCAATAAACTGAATTTACCACAGGTGGACTCCATTCAAGTTGCAGAACTCAAGGATCAGTGGAAACAGGCTGCACCTGAGCTCAAGTTTTTGTGTGAAAGGCTGTGAATACTTCTGTACATGACGTTTTCTATTTGTAATAGATTTGCCAGCATTTTTTGATTGGGTATTGTGTGTAGAATTTTTAGGGAAAAAATGTATTTAATACATTTTGAAATACGTCTGTAACATAACAAATTGTGGGAAAAGTGAAAGTGCATCAGCGAAGTGAATACTTCGCTGATGCACTGTGCATCCATGAATTTGTCATATATGGTTGATTAAAACAATGTAATTATGCACTGTTGTCATATGTTGTATGCTTATGTTGTTATGCGGATTGCAGAAACTGACACTTACCATGGGGGTGGAACACTGCGTGGGTCAGACTGAGTGGCGCCATGTGTTAGAGGGTAGATTTATTAATGGGGGTGGACTAGGATTGGTAGAGTCTGTGTTCAAGGGAGATAAGGCCTACTGCATCGACGGTGCAGGAGGCAAAAATAGGGACAGAGCGACCCTCCTCTGCACCGGCGCCCCGTTCTGCTTTGCAGGTGGAGAGCCATGCTACGGCACCTCGCTCTGCTTCGGTGGGGGAGCCACTCTGCTCTGGTGCCTCATCAAGCTTTGGGTGGGGAGCCTCCATCTGTCCCAGTGCCCCGTCCAGCTCTGTGACAGAACCCAATGCCTTTTTATAGTGCTTTTGCCTGAGTTTACAATTAAGCACCTAAGTGTCTGTACACCTGACGACTGTGTTTGATCAATTGGTACGTAGGTGTGGTATTTTGAAAGGCAGTGCCTTGAAATGGCAAAGAAGTGACATCATGGTAGATTTCTGTGTCTAATGTATTGAAGTCTGAGTGTTTCTTGAGTGTGTTTAGTGTTTGGGAATGTTGGAGGAGAGAGTGGGAAACTGGGGGAGTGCAACAGGTACAGGATGAGTGAGAAAAACTGTTATAACCAAAGCAGTGAATTTTATATATTGTTGTTTAGGAAATATTCAGTTAATGAAAACACACACCCCCGCAGTTTCTCAAGGAGAAGACTGAGAGATGGAGAGCTAGGAACAAATTTCCTCTTTTTGACACAAAGAACTCTTCTAATGTTCACCTTGGGTGTCATCTGAGTCCCCAGCCCAGCTCTTTAACTGAGTAAACAGACAGTTTGTTTTCATGAGAAAGAACAGGGGATTCACACTTATTCAAACACACGCACCTCCACACACACACAGATGCACACACAACACATGTGGACTATGTGGACTATGGCTTGAATCATATGTTTCACTCAATAGGTGTGTGCCAATGACTGGACTGTGTGTTGTTCCCTGAATTTACTCCCAGGTCTAATTTAAGTCAATCACACCTCATGCTTCACATCCACTGAAATGAGACACTCAGTGCGGAGCCAGGGTCCAGTGGTAACACTCCTGGCTCTATACACATATGCGAAACCCCATTGGGGACCAGTGCTCAATTACTCCATCGCCCGTAGGTAGCCTCTTGATCTGTCTCCCTAATGAGCCATTCAACAGAAGCCTTGGAATATTAAACAAAAAAAATAAGTTAGGAGAGTGAGTATACATTCTTACTGTAAACATGTATTTATGGACCAGTCTGATGGCCTATTTCAATAATTATCTTCTGAATCCAACAGACATTGTTCTGCTTGATAAAGACTATGGATGTCTTAGTTGGATAAGCATCTGGAGTGTTGCAAATGGTCCTGTTTTCTAGTACTTGCACTCCCTCTGCTGGAGTCTTAAAGGTCTTGTAGATGTGGAGGGGACCTGTTTAAACTGTCTTCTTTTGTAACTTTCCAGGCAAGGACAACATTCAATCAGTTATAAATTAAATCCATGAAAGGGAATGGGTCTCAAAACGTTCTGAAGGCACCATTTACTTTAATGATTAAGAAACAAGTTATGCCAAATTTGCTTAATCCAGGATAATCCAGGATAATAATCATTTTTAACTTTCTCTTGTTGCTGTGTACTCAATGCATGGTTCATTCAGATAACTGTACAAAAAAAAGTCCATATGGTTTATAATAAGTATTTATTGAATATAAAACCGACAAATGTCAACATTTAAATCCACCATAAAACTTTAGAAAAATAAATTCTGTGTAACACACCCATGCGGTCTAAGGTAAATGTTCAAGCACCTAGCCTATTTACCTTTCATCCCTTCTTAAACTTTTTGCCAGGCAAAGAAAAATGAGCCAGCTGCCATGGGGACCATACATTTATTTAAAACAATTTTTAATACACTAATTGTGCAGGAATTAAGCTACTTACAAAATGTAAATAAAACACACCTAAATATGTAAAAGTAAGGAAACTGAATTGTGGTTTTTAATGACTGCTATGCATAAGAACAGTTGTGAGAAGTTCTTTAAAAACTGTCATGATTCGTGCAAGGCAGGAGCAGAGCAAGATAAAAACATCCTTTTGTTGATTCTTCCCAAATGTCGCAACACAAGGACAACAACAAAACAAAAGGAGGAAAAACCAGAACTGAGGTACAGCAATAAACTGACCAATGAACCACAAACCAAGGAACAAAAGCGCAACTTAAATATGATCATTAGAGGCAATGATGTATAGCTGCCTTTAGCCAACAACCAAAACTGGAAACGCAGAGATAACTAGAGGCCCCTCTGTCAGGTCCTGACAGTGACCCGACAGAGGGACTCCCAACCACAAGACACAAGCCAACCAAGAGGGGGTGGAGGGCGTCCCCCGGGCAGGACGGGGTGCCAGAGCCGAGGACCGGAGCAGCTCGTCAGCCCACCACTCCGGAGTTGTTGGCAGCAGTGTCTCATTGTCCCACCCCTCCGGTTGTGCTAGTAAGGGCCCCTCGTCAAGCTACTACAGAGGCAGTGGCGGTAGTGGCTCGTCGTCCCACCCATCCAAGGGTGGCGCTGGAGGCTCAGGGCGGTGGACCGGCTCTGGAGGGATAGGGGCCAGCGCTTGAGGAAGAGGGACTGGTGGGCAGGAACGGGATACCTGCCTGGGTTGTAACATGGTCGGCGCCTCATCGGAAAACCAGGGCCTCAACATTTCCCTCAACATCTGCAGGTGGTGATGAAAGCACTCATTATCCTCCTTGTCTGTCGCTGCAGGTTCAGGGTTGGGATGACTCAGCGCCAGCCATGCCCTCCAGAACCTGGCTTGCTCCTCCAGAGGCCTGTCAAAGAACCCGGGTGTCCTCCTCCCTCCCCTGGTCCCAGGTCAGCAGGGGCTCATTATTGAGGCCCCACAAGACAGGAGCCCCTCATCGTGTTCCTCCTCCACCGACTCCAGGTCCTCCTGCTCCCAAGGCTGCAAGGACTCCTTCCTGAGCACCCATGAGTATGGTGACAGGAGCGTTCCTGCAGGGCTGGATCCAGGGCTTATCTGTGACGAGCTCTTTATCTTTGAAGAGTTCCCCCATGGTTCTGTGTTGGGGGTTCATTCTGTCGCGGTTCAAGGTAGGCAGGACAAAAGGTGGAGAGCAAGTTGAAGAAAACATCCTTTATTGCGTCTTCCCATATTTCTAAACTCAAAACCAACAAAAGGGAAAAACCGAGGTACATAAACAAACTGACACAAACAATAAACCATAAGAGCAACTTAAATAGGATCTCCAATTAGTGGCAATGATCTACAGCTGCCCTTGATTGGGGACAACCAAAACTGGCAACGCAGAGATGCCTTGAGGTGGCTTAAATTGAATAGTACACATTACTTACCTTCCATTACTAGTCTTCGCCCCTTTGCCTTCGTCTCTTTATGCTTAGCCAGCTGAACATAATGACACACTAGCATTACTCATACTGTACTGTAGTCAGACTCCCATATACAGATCACATACACACAGCATTAGATGATACTATAGTAATAGATTTGATTAATTACATAAAATGAATACATGCCATTGGTAATATATTTATTGTTGGTCTTTTTTTAAACAAATCATTTTAAAATCATTGTAACAACATTGCAATTTTGACTTTTTTGACCTTCACAATCGATTTCAGATTCAAACACTATGTGAGAAACATACAACCAAAAAGGTTGGGACGCTTTGTAAAATGCTAATAAAAACATTTATTAGCAATTATGCAATGATTTGAAAATCATGGATCTTTACAATTAATTGGAAATAGTACAAAGACAACATATCACATTTTGAAACTGAGAAATGTGATTGTTTTGGGAATAAAAAATAAAAAAAAGTTGGGACAGGGGCATGTTTACCACTGTGTAGCATCACCTCTTCTTTTAACAATAATGTTAATTCGTTTGGAAACTGAGGAGACCAATTGCTGGGAGAGGCGAGTGTTGTAAATTGGCTTGAAAATAAGGAGTGGAGCAAAAATAAGTAAGCTTGGATATAGCAAGCGAAGCGCAGCTCGGATGAGACGAGCAGGGAGTAATAGCTCGGACATGACGAGCTGAGAATATTCAAAAACCTAATGCAAATAGGATAATGCAAAACAGAAGCCAAAAATGTAGCTCATTGTAGGGCTTTGTTTGAACTGGCAGTGGGTGGTGGAACTTAGGAACTTAATTAGGGGTGCTAATGAGAGTTATAGGGAACAGGTGTGCGTAGTAGGCATGTGCTCGGTGACTGAGGTGTTTGGTGACAAGATTGTGGAATTGCGGCCCAAGGCCACTAGAGGAAGTGCTAGGACCAGAGATGAGCCGAGTCAGGGCGGAAACCTGACAGGACCCCCCCTTTACGGACGCCACCTGACGGCTGCCCAACACGACCAGGATGTGCCCGGTGGAAATCCTGGATCAGGGTGTGATCGAGAATCCTGGAACGGGGCTGCCAGCTGTGTTCTTCCGGGCCATAACCCTCCCAGCCAACCAAGTAATGCAGACCGTGTTTTTGCCAGTGCAAATCCAACAGACGGTGTAAGCCTGGTGGTCGCCTATCATTCGTAGAGGAGGTGAAGCCGGGGCAGCGGGACATTTCCTCTTTGCCTGCTTACCAGCCCGTATTCTGAGAATAAAATGTTTTGGGTGGTGTGGGATTCCTGTTTGTGTTTGAGGCACTTTTCAGTTCATTGCATGACTTTGTTACTTGTGTATTTTGGGGTTCCTTTTGGTAATTTGGGTTGTTTTGATTAATGTCACAAGATGGGGATACATACAACAAACACATTGCAAGCGTTTAGTACCTTGGAGGGCCTTTTATTAATTAAGTGAAAGAGGAGGACCACTCTCATGAGGGGGCTGCATCATCTCCAAAGACGGATATCACGCATGTGTCCCTTTTATCTATTGCATAGTGTTCTAATTCTTTCATTCACAAGTTGCACAGCTAAGGCCTTAATATTCTCACCTTGATGAGGTCCTGATCATGAGGCAGATGGAGTGGGGTGGCACTGGCCCTGCTAGCTGCCTCCGGAAAATAAAAAAACCTACCATGCAAGATTCAGAAGTAAATGTAGTTTCATATACAACACTATATGGACAAACGTATTGGGCCACACCTCTTAATCATTGAATTCAGGTGAATAATTAAATCCCAATGCTTTGCTGACTTAATAACTGCAGTGTTCCAAACCTCCTCTGATATTAACATCAGCACAAAACTGTGCCGGGAGCTGTGTGAAAGCCTTACTGTGACGTGATGTGAAGGAAACGGACCAAGGCGCAGGAGTGGCAAAACAAAGGTCTTTTATTACGACCGCTTGTACAAAGTACAGAACCAAAAATAGAGCCGTACAGGCTGACAGGAGACTCTGCTCCAGTACACGTAACATTTAACAATCACAGACACAGAGACTAGACACACAAGGGCTTATATACCTAGTTAACAGGTGGCACCTGTTAGGAATCAGGGAGGGATGCGTTCACAGGACATGGGGAAAACAGGACAAAACACACACGATGGCGACTAGAAGGCTGGCGACGACGAACGCCGGATCGCCACGCGATCAGAGGAGGGCCCGTCTTGGGACGGCAACGTGACACTTACATCACTTATTACATAAATTATTTTAAAATAAGATACCAAATACCTTATCTTTAAGTTTATCAAAATAAAGGTTAGATTTCAGGTAACCAACAGTTAATGTTCAACCAATAGTTTGCTAATGGCTCATAATTGAATTGTAATTTAGTTACTTGGTGTTTGGTAAATAAGGGCCTACTTTGCATCAGCAATACTGACTCAATGGCAAACTAGAAATTCTGAAGAAATTGTAAAGTGGGGTCACTGCCACAGCAATTGTGTCCTGTGTCCAACTTTGTACTGGCAGTAAATTAACAAAGATTATCCCCCAGTATTTAGCTGGCCATCTCCCAAATACAAAACCAAAGATATGTCCAATTATCTAGCTAGCTAAAAAAGACTGAATAGCTGGCAAAAATGTAGCAAAAAAACTTCATTATGTGACCCATGTTACACTTACTTTTGACAAAGTCCAATGGTCGAAGTCAGTGCCAATTCATTGTCACTATAAACAGTCCTGTAGCTAGCTAGCATTACTTGCTAACTTCAGATCCAGCAGCCATTTGCACGTTCTCATTCTGGAAAGTTTGTTTACGTTCAGTGTGGGTAAGTGTGTTTACATTCAGTGTGGCTACCCTTTAACAAGTGCAGCTATGTTTTTTGCCTCAAAAACTTAAATACTTCCTAAACCTTGCAACGAAACCTTCCACAATACAATAGCAAAGCAAACAGAAATGAGACACACATTTTGATACCTGTCATGTCTCCGTAGTGCAAGTAAATGTAGGAGGAGTTATGGTGGCTATAATAATAAATAAATAAATATAAGGCTTCACCCCACTTTACAAGTAATTCATTAGAGTACAACTGATGGCACAGTTATTCATAGCAATAATTTCTAAGTAATGAATCATTATTGTTAATCATAAATATAATAATAAATGTAACAAGTTACACCAAATTGTGGCATTAGAATGTAATGTTGTACAACACTGAAATTTTTTCATGTGCACAACCGACAAAAACTTGCTGAAAGTAGCAAGCTAATGTTAACTGTCTCGCTTAGGCCAGGAGGTGGAACACAGATGCAGAGGTGACCCAAATAACATACCCTTTATTGTTGCTCAACTCGAAAATACTTGTTTGGGAAAACAACAAACAAAAGGCTGGTCGCAACTCAGGATACTAACACGTGTAGACAACTCAAAGAAAACTCCAAAACTCAGGTACAGGTACAAAACAAGCTCGACTTACGTACTCCATAGAGGTATACTACAAAGCGAGGTAACTGGCTTATCGAGGTTCAGAAGTGACGTTGGGTGTAACTTCCTGATTAACCCAGGTGGATATGTTTTACCCGAGGTATGCTGTCATGACAATATATGCTGCGTCGCTAAACTGCTCCGAGCAGGTTGTCCTCGTGGTTACCTCAATGTCATTCTGTCAGGACAAATGCCAGCAAATTTGGAAGACCCAATTGACATTGGCGCATGAATTGTGAGAGGCTCACTCTGCATGGCAAGGGTGTTTAGAGACTGTACTAATCCTCTAACTTACCCTAATGAGGTTCTATATGAAATATATCGATTCTCATTGGAGGGAATTCAGTATATTTTCCGTCTTCTAGGGCCAGACGTCTCCAGTACCACTCGCCGGAGTAATGTTCTCACTGTTGAACAGACAGTGTGGCTTGCTATGCGACTTTTTGCTAAACATCCGAGCATGAATTCAGTTTCAGTTCACAAGGTGGTACTTGCCCTCATTAACAGTGACTAATCTGGAGGCCAGGTGGCCTGGGTCGTTGCATGATTCACAAATTTTTACGGAATCCTCTTTTAGTCAGAGTTTTGAACAAGGTAACACAACCAAAACCCTATATTCCCCACATCATCTTGTTCTGTGACAATTTATTTCTATCTTTGCAAGGGCATTTTGATGGCCTGCTGCTTGGGGACCCATGTCTACGTTACCTGATGACCCTTTATCATGACCCACAAACAAGGAAACAAATGCTTTGCTGGTCCGCAGTGCTTGCGGGTGCGCCCAGACAGGCATGTGAGGTGGCAGCAGCATGCGTGGTGCTTCAAAACATTGCCACCATTAGAAAAGAAAGAGCATAATTCCAGCTGCCGATGCAACCTGAAAGAGGACCCAGTGACGTTGGATCACTCAACAAGAAGGGTCGTCAGTGACGCCACCACAAATCCGTTCTTCCACCAATAAAGACACGTGAAATTATTCCTTTGGTATACCCATTTATTCTTTTGACATTCTCCCTTTCTGAAAAATGTTACAGATGGTAGAGATATATTGATCAAAGGATGGTCAGTGTATAGCAACACCTTTTTGTCATGCTCCAGTTTAAGTTTTTGTTTCTAGACTTTTTTTCTGTCAGTCGAGCTCACGTACAAGCTTATAGAGCAACTGAACTTTGTCAGATCCAGCCTGCGAGGCAAAACACATTGAGAGAACAAACATGGCATACAGGATTCAGCATCATTAGTGTTACATATTGTCATTATGAGTGATTTCTTTCAATAGCAAAAAGCTATCCTTTGGGTTTTGTGTGAAGCCTGAGATACAATAGCCACGGGTGGGAAGAGTGTTTGATTTAGCTTATCCAACTATAATGCAATTGCCAACTGACCAAAGGTGTGTTCTCTTGAAGTTTCATTCTCATTCAATAGATGTATGACTGGGAATATCAGCTCATGAAAACTTGACATCTATAGCCTAGTATTAGCCTATGTTAGTCACCGTGTAGATAGACATAAAACCACTGTACAAATTATGAAATGGGTGTCAAGTTCTTTGGGCTTTCCTGCCTCAATGTCTGCCCAAACTTGAAAAAGGCATAGAGAACAACAGAGGACACATGGAACAACTCATCTCCTTCTTTGCAAAAACATTATCTTCTTTATTTTGTTATAGTTTTCCACAAGATTGTCTGTCAAGTTCTTTGGGCTTTCCTGCCTCAATGTCTGCCCAAACTTGAAAAAGGCATAGAGAGCAACAGAGGACACATGGAACAACTCATCTCCTTCTTTGCAAAAACATTATCTTCTTTATTTTGTTATAGTTTTCCACAAGATTTCCACAAGTTTTTCCAATGGAGATTGTCAGCTTGATAACCTTTAACAACCCCAT
>JACXGK010010514.1:0-17909 GCA_016801125.1 Novumbra hubbsi | reverse complement strand
GGCGGGGTCCCCCTCCTACTGGTGGCGGCGGGGTCCCCCTCCTGGGTCTGGCGGCGGCGGGGTCCCCCTCCTGGGTCTGGCGGCGGCGGGGTCCCCCTCCTGGGTCTGGCGGCGGCGGGGTCCCCCTCCTGGGTCTGGCGGCGGCGGGGTCCCCCTCCTGGGTCTGGCGGCGGCGGGGTCCCCCTCCTACTGGTGGCGGCGGGGTCCCCCTCCTGGGTCTGGTGGCGGCGGGGTCCCCCCTTCATAGTTCAGTGGGAGCCTGCCCACCACTGGTTGTTTAGCCACAGGGTCCCTGTCCTCCTCCCACAATGTGTTCTGGTTTAACCACGGCACTAGCATTTTTCAGTCGTCCTTATTCATTTTACCAGTCCATTTACAATGATGACCTGGTCCCTCCCGCCCGGGCCCCCTGGTCCCTCCCGCCCGGGCCCCCTGGTCCCTCCCGCCGTGCCCTTGCTTGTGGAAGTTGACTGTTAAGAGAAAATTTGTTGTGAATTGCAACAATGGAGAACAGAGTTTAATGTCTGTCCCTCCCTCCCACCCGTCTGTCCCTCCCCCCGTCTGTCCCTCCAACCCGTCTGTCTGCAGACATCTACTGCACCACTGTTTCCAGGCGTTGATGGACCATGGCGTGAAGGTATCCTCTGTGTTGGCCAACACCTTCAGTGGGCAGTGTTCCTACATCGCAGAGTCCGGCGCCCACGTCAAAGAGAAGGCCGTTCAGTTCGGCTTCATTCTAGGTGGGTTTGACGGTCTTAGGGTTTGTGTCTTAATTGGCTTCCTATTTCCCTAAAATGGTGACTGACTTTTGACCGGAGCCCTTGAGGTCCCGAACAAGGATATTCTGATGCCATATTGGATCAAACGATGGCTAAAGTAAGTTAGTGCGCCCCATGGAAATTGTTTTAACAAATAACCATCTGAGACCCTCATGAGACAGGATGTTGATAGGAATCCGATGGGGGCTGAAACTGAAAGACAACAGGACAAGTGATCCAAAACACACAGTCTCAACGGAATGAAGGGGGGATAAACCCCACCAGAAAGATAATTTGTTGTTATAGTATGTTCTGTCCACCAGGTGGCTTCCTGTCTGATGCAGGCTGGTACAGCGACGCGGAGAAGGTGTTCCTGTCGTGCCTGCAGCTCTGCACGCTCCACCACGAGGTTCTGCAATGGTATCGTGCTGTGGAGTGCTGCGTCAGGTCGGTTCCCCAATGGATGGGCGTAATGTGTCAGAGCTGTGGTGCCGCTGTCGACCTCCGTAACCACCACCCTCTTCCACCTGTTCCCCAGGCTGCTCCATGTCCGCAACGGGAACTGTAAATACCACCTGGGAGAGGAAACCTTCACGCTGGCCCGGTCCTATGTGGACCAACTAGCCAAACATGGCCACCGGGCCAACAAGGCGGCCCTCTATGGAGAGCTGTGTGCCTTGCTCTTCGCCAGGAGTCACTACGACGAGGTGGGCCTTCCCCTCGTCCCGTCGTGTCTGTCGGCCCTGACTCCGTCTGCCAGTGACACGCTTCCTGTAATGAAATGACCGTTTTTGCCGTTGATAAAACCACGAGCCGCGGGAATAATGGCTGTGTGTGTGGCTGTGTGTGTGTGGCTGTGTGTGTGTGTGGCTGTGTGTGTGGCTGTGTGTGTGTGTGTGTGTGTGTGTGGCTGTGTGTGTGTGTGTGTGTGTGTGTGGCTGTGTGTGTGTGTGTGTGTGTGTGTGTGGCTGTGTGTGTGTGTCAGGCCTACAGGTGGTGCATAGAAGCCATGAAGGAGATCACAGAGGGCCTGCCAGTCAGGGTGGTGGTGGACGTCCTGCGTCAAGCCTCCAAGGTACTGGCCGTGTTTTAGTGGCACACTTCCCTGCTTCTGGACACGGGGCCGGCCCTTGCTGTCCACAGATGCCAAATCCAGTCAAACCAGGATTCGTTGGACTGGGTTGTGTTTTCCATAGTTGTTGGTTGACCGCTGGCTACCCATTGGTCTATTTAGCCTGGTCCACTTTCACACCCGTGACAAGGACCAAAGAGCTGGTTCCAGGTGCGGTTCTGCAGCATTGTTTGATAATGGCACACTCGGTCACTTGGGTAACACACATGTTTACTTGGGTAACTCTCTGGGTCACTGGGGTAACTCTCTGGGTCACTGGGGTAACTCTCTGGGTCACTGGGGTAACTCTCTGGGTCACTGGGGTAACTTTCAGCTGAACGTTCACTCATGCCCTCGATGCTGCTCTGCCAATTATATGTCCAGCAAACGGCCGTGTGACTCCCAGTGACTCCCAATGTACCTAGTAAACTGACCACTAAGCGTCCGATGTTGCTTCAGGGCAGTGGTTCCAAACCCTCTCCTGGGGATGCCTAGCCATCTCCGTTTAGGTTGGGAATCACTGCTTTAGGGGACTGTTTATTTCTTTTCAATTTATTTTCATATTACCATTTGCATGATTTGTATCATGCAGACCCACTGATCCAGCACAGTATGGGAAGATCAGGGGTTCGAACCAGTGACCTTTTGGTTAATTATATGCGGAACACTTGAAGTAAGAGTTACTGTGTCCCAAATGATATAGTGCACTATTTTTGATCAGGGCCTATGTCGGGAATGGGGTGGGATTGTGAATGGTGATTTGTGACGTTTGTTTGGCTCTGTGTGTTCAACAGGCCTGCGTGGTGAAGAGAGAGTTCCGGAAAGCCGAGCAACTGATTAAACACGCGGTCTTTCTGGCACGGTGAGTCCCTCTCATCTTACACTTATTAAAGGGAAGTGAAGGCGAGTGTCTGAGGTGTGTAGGTTCTTGAAGCACTTGAAGCAATTGTCGCAATGTTTCTCTGTGCACCCAACACTCTCACACAGACTGCTGGGATGGGTTGGCATGCAGTGTTACGGAGTGGGTTGTGTAGCTTTATAATGGTGTAATAAATGGGTGGTGTCACTAATGCTGACCGTTTCTTTTTTTGTTCATTTGGGTCCCCCTCTATTTTCAGGGAGCATTTTGGACACAAGCATCCCAAATACTCGGACACACTGCTGGATTACGGATTCTACTTACTCAACGTAGATAACATCTGTCAGTCCGTGGCTATCTACCAGGTACGTTGGTCACCATCTTCAACAAACCCTTCCTTTATCCTGGGTCGAACATTCCCTGATGATTCCCCTAATGTTACTGTTCTGCCTAAATACCAGTATTGTGGGAAAGAATAAGATGGGAATTTCAATTCGGTATCTCTGGAAAGCCAGGTATTTTGGGGGGTTGTTACCACAACCTCAAACGCCCCATTAGGTTCCTCCTTTGTGAGATGCTAATGGCGCCACAGGGAGGGTTAGGCTTAGGGCTTAGGGCTTAGGGCTTAGGGGTTAGGGGGAGGGTTAGGCTTGGGGGGAGGGTTAGGCTTAGGGGGAGGGTTAGGCTTAGGGGGAGGGTTAGGCTTAGGGTTAGGCTTAGGGGGAGGGTGGTGGGACTCTGACTCATGCTGGTTTCCCTGTACTGTGCAGACGGCGCTGGACATCCGACAGTCTGTGTTCGGAGGGAAGAACATCCATGTGGCCACGGCCCACGAAGACCTGGCCTACTCCTCCTACGTCCACCAGTACAGCTCAGGGAAGTTTGACAACGCCCTGTGAGTAGCCATGTTCCCACCCTCGGCCCTCTGGGTAATGGAGCTATCTGGCTATCTATTCCGTAAGCAGATATTCCACTCTAGGTTCTTCATATCATCTGCCTGTTGACCGTACTAATTGGTAACCGGACTAATTGGTCTACTCTGAAGTGGTTGGTTGGGTACAGTGGGTACTACTTTGTTATAGGAATGGTTGTGGAGGTCTGTGACTAGTACTTCCCCCTAGACCTCATTTGTGATCGTTACTCAGCAGCTCCATCTCCTAACCCCAGGACCTAAACTTTAGACATGTTTGTTTCAGTATTTATCTTCCTGAGGAATGCGTTCAAATGTCATCTGGTTTACTCCTCCAGATTCCACGCAGAACGTGCCATTGACATCATAACTCACATTCTCCCGGAGGACCATCTGTTGCTGGCCTCCTCCAAGAGGGTCAAAGGTACCTCCCTTCTTGTTTACCCTGAGTCACTCCTCTGGGCACAGTCGTAGCAAGGCTGCTTCATATATTTGGGTCATGGACCCCAAGTCAACATCACACCATGACACTTCCTTTATAGGGGGAGTCATGTTTCTCCCCTATTTTCTCAGCTCTGATTTTGGAGGAGATCGCCATTGACTGCCACAACAAGGAGACAGAGGAGCGTCTACTACAGGAGGCCCATGATCTTCACTTGTCCTCCCTTCAGCTGGCCAAAAAGGCTTTCGGAGAGTTCAACGTCCAAACGGCAAAACACTACGGAAACCTGGGACGCCTCTACCAGTCCATGAGGAAGTTCAAGGTTAGAACTCCACACACACACACACACTAGGAGTGCTCCACCCATGGACCTCCATCACCTGAGGTTGGCCTGTTCTGCCATCAACTTCGATCCCATCGTCACTTAAATCTAGCAGGGTTCCCGTGGCTCCTTAATTCTGTCTTCAAGTAGTCTGTCAAATTTAAGGTTTTACATTTATGGTTACCTTGCTGTAGGTATTACATTTACAGATGGTGCTTTTAAGGCTGATGTGTCGTAGCTCCTGTTGAGGCGTTTGGGGTGGCGTTATGACACTACGTCAGGGGGGGAATCTTACGTAGGAGCTGCACTACAGCCACCGAGCGTCAAAACGTTAGGAACGCCCCTGTGGAAATAATGACTGCTGCTTCACGGCTCTTGATGGGTCACGTGTTGGAGCAGAGTCTAAGCTTCACCAAACACTGAGGTTCCATACTGGATGGGCGCATTGGGTGTGCTTGGCTCATTAATAATTCATACAAATAATGGTAACTCATATCGGCCTACGATGTAGGGGAACATTACTGAATTGCAGAACGTTTGTTTCAGCTGTGTGGGCGTCTGGCATTACTTTCTGGAATGACTTTTTTTTGGAAGATGCTACAGGTCAGCAGACTCTCCAACCTTGCTTTGGTTGGTTGATGGATGCGAATGACTGATCATTGAATTGGGGAAGTGCAGGTTTTTGCGTGTCCCAATTTACCCCTATTGAAGATCTCGCTGTGAAGAAAAAGTGACCATTACTAACACAAGATTACAAAATACCTTTTTGTCTGCTGTTTCTCCCTTTCACAGGTTGCTGATTCTTAACAGATTCTCTTTTCTATCAACTAAATGGTTTTGACATTCAGTTATATCTGCTGAGGTTTTAAAAAGCATGAAATAGTCTTTAAAAATGGTGTTAGTAGCCTGGTCCCGCCCTCCCCTTTACCGGTCCCGCCCTCCCCTTTACCGGTCCCGCCCTCCCCGTTACTTGTCAGCGAAAAACTTTTCATCCGAAGAATCCATGTTTTGAAACCACTGTGTTGCAGGAGGCGGAGGAGATGCACGTCAAGGCGATTCAGATCAAGGAGCAGCTCCTCGGCCAGGAGGACTATGAAGTGGCCCTGTCTGTCGGTCACCTGGCCTCCCTGTACAACTACGACATGAACCAGTACGACGACGCGGAGAGACTCTACCTCAGATCCATCGCCATAGGTGAGTGTCTACGTCGAAGGCCGCTTCCTGTTTCCTCGGCGGCCTGTTTACTCACCTCCCGTTTCCCTGCCTGCCTCCACGTCAGGCAAGAAGCTTTTCGGCGAGGGCTACAGCGGTCTGGAGTACGACTACCGGGGTCTGATCAAGCTGTACAACTCCATGGGGAACTATGAGCGGGTGTTTGAGTACCACAACGTGCTGTCCAACTGGAACCGGCTGAGGGACCGGCAGTTTGCCGTGGCGGATGCCCTGGAGGACGTGAATACGAGTCCCCAGCGGACCCAGGAGGTGGTGCAGGCCTTCCTGCTGGCCCACAGCCATGGGCCCTCGCGGCCTTGCCTGGCCTGACGACAGGCTGAGGGGGGTGGAGCCGAGTGGACGGGGGGCTGGGTCTAATGATTGCTTTGATTCTCAACCTACGATAATTTAAACATGTTCGACTTCATGAACAAACGTTCTCGTCTGAAGTCGAGTGCTTAAATACAAAAGACCAACTCAAACGTCACAAGGGAGGGTGAAAGTCAAGCGCAGACGTTCACCACGCACTGCTAGGCACGTCGTTTCACGCGCTGGGTTTGAAATTACTCACAATATCAAAAGCGCTCTTCATGGAACGACCCATGTCGTCTCCACCAGCAAGTCCTTCCTCCGCACAGTACAGACATCGTTAAACACACAGTATCCATGATGTCCTCCTCCAGCATCTTCCCATCGTTCGAAGGGACTGAATATTTGACTTTTAGAAGATATTGGGGATTTGCGAAAGGAGGGTAAATCATTTTGAGTGTAAATCCCTCAGATCGACTGACACTTACATTTTTTTTTTCTCCCATCACTCGGTGGGGCCCGGGGGGCGTGCCCTCGGTGGGCGTGCCCTCGGTGGGCCCCCGGGGGGCGTGCCCTCGGTGGGCCCCCGGGGGGCGTGCCCTCGGTGGGCCCCGGGGGGCGTGGCAGTCCAGCACCATGTTCACTTTATACAAATGTGGCCAAATATTTGCACAACATTGCATTTTTTTATTGATTTCCTCAAACATTTTCATTTTAGAAAAGTGAACAAACCATGTTGTTGCATTTTTTAACTCAGATATTACTTTTTTCTTTTTAATAAAGATTAATGACATGGACACAATTCTGGATCCCTGAGAGCTTTTACTTCGGTGTTTTAAATAAATAAAATTGTGTCTACAATAAATAATGGGAGAGGTGTGATATTGCTTTGAGGTCGTTGTGTGGGCCTTGAATATGTGCAATACATCATGCATGTAATAATTTAAGACATAAGGGTGTCATATTTGCTGTCACCTGAATATGGCGCATCCGGCACCCGTAAATGGCGCACCTACTAGGGACGTTGGTCAAAAGGGGTGTAATAATATGCTGCCTCTGTGGTTTAAGTGGTCTATATGCACAAAAATTACTTGTATAGTGGTCTATATGCACGGATATAACTTGTATAGTGGTCTATATGCACAAAAATTACTTGTATAGTGGTCTATATGCACGGATATAACTTGTATAGTGGTCTATATGCACGGATATAACTTCATACGTCAGTTTAGGGTTCCGTTGTCCACTCTGCCCTGTTTGATTTAACCCCTTGTGAAATGTTTAAAACGTGTCTACAGGATGTGACCACAGATTGAATGTTTCAACCTTGTCTACCAGATGTGACCACAGAGATGGAATATTTCAACCAACGTGTCTACAGGATGTGACCACAGATTGAATGTTTCAACCAACATGTCTACAGGATGTGACGACAGATTGAATGTTTCAACCAACATGTCTACAGGATGTGAGCACAGATAGAATGTTTCGACCAACATGTCTACAGAATGTGACCACAGATTGAATGTTTCAACCAACGTGTCTACCAGATGTGACTACAGAGGTCAAATGCAAATCACACAAGACACAGGTGGGTGTATGTGTTCACGAGACACCTGACACAGGTGGGTGTATGTGTTCACGAGACACCTGACATGCATGCACAGAAAAACACAAGGGGCTCTACCACTGATTCACATTAAGAGTTGCCTCATGCAAGTTGGAACAAAACATTTAAAGCATAACCTTTTTTTTTTTACACTTATTAAACTACTTCAAACAATTAACATGTAATGGCAATACCTCCATAAAACTTGTTTAAATTAACGAAACTGCCACCCCTTTCAGTAAATATGGTAAAAAGACATGTCAATTGACAGTGAAAATGTAACTAGTCAAAGCTATCATAGAAGGTTCATTTCTTGCATTATCTTTACTTAACCCGCCTCACTGCAATGTTTAAAGAAGTGATTATATTCATAATATATCCCCTGAGCTCACACTGTGTGGAGGGTAAATGCATACATGTGGAAAGCAGGGGTTGTAGGCAGGTTTGTACATGGAAACAAAAGACAGGTATGTCAGTTATTATGATCATTGGGACATTCTTCAGCAGTTTGCTTTCAGTAGCTCTTCACATTTTCATCGGTCAGGTGTTTGATGTGAGCCCATATGCACCATATCTGGAGAGAAAGGAGAGCGTTAACATACTGTGTGTGTTTTCACAATCCCACTTAAAGAAAGTCCAACACGGATAAAACCAAAACCAGAATGTGTGTGTCAGTGACATCCCAGCAGACCGATGTGTCTCACCTCTACCGAGAGGCCCAGTAGCCTTCCTGCAGCCAGGACCAGAGTGCCCGAAGTCTGCAGCCAGAGAGGGGCACAGAGAGTCTGGGCGAGCACTCCCTTCTGGTACCCGTACAGCCAAAGGGGTAGGACGTGTAAACCACCAATCACCCACACCCCCAAAGGTGTCTGAAACCCTAGAAACATGACAGAATGTTCCAGAACCAGTCTGAAACCCAAGCAGCATAACAGAAGGTTTTCCGATCCAGTCTGAAACCTAAGTAACAAACATGTCGAAGATCCAAAACCAGCTCTGGGTCTTGAAGCCAGATCCACTATTTCTTCATTTGTTTCCTTTAATCAGGGACTGATGTAGACCTGATACCGTGGGTGACATCAATGAGGTTCTATTGGAAAACCAGCAGGATGGCCTAGATCAGGTGTGTCAAACCGGTTCCACGGAGGGCCAAGTGTCTGCAGGTTTTCACTCTCACCAGGTGCTTGATTGGTTAATGAGGTTGAGGTCACTAATTAGTTAAGCTCTTCCTTCACCTGGTTCACTTTGGTCTCATTTGGGCACCAATTGACAGGAAAAACCAGCAGACACTCTGCCCTCCTTGGAACCGGTTTGACACTCCTGCTCTAGATCTTGTTGGGTTAGAACTGTATACCCCACCTTCAGCCATGAAGGTCTGTACCCACTGAGGGTTGTATGTGAATTACCCACCTTTAGCCATGATGGTCTGTACTCACTGAGGGTTGTATGTGAATCACCCACCTTTAGCCATGATGGTCTGTACCCACTGAGGGTTGTATGTGAATCACCCACCTTTAGCCATGATGGTCTGTACCCACTGAGGGTTGTATGTGAATCACCCACCTTTAGCCATGATGGTCTGTACCCACTGAGGACTGTCAGTGAAGCTGTTCTTCCACTGGGCGCCATGGGCATTGTGGTTGCACACAAACACACACCACTCCACTGAAGACACCAGAAAGCCCCACTAGAACAGGACAGAAACACGATGCCACGTGACCAATCAAGTCATAGTGAAAGTGCACTGTCTACCGTGTGTCCTAAATGGCACACTATACTTCCAGGGGACATGTATGGTCCCTGTTGGATGTATGTACCAAACCTACGTACCTCGTAGAGCTGGCCCCACACCATAGTCCTCCCAAGGTTGTCCACCACCACGTCTAGCCAGGCCCCGAACCTGGACGTCTGACCGAACCGGCGAGCCGTCCAGCCGTCCAGCCCTAGGCCACGCAGGGACGACACACCGCTTGTTACCTGCTGGGGCCTGATGGCGCAATCTGATGTCTCCTGCATTAGGTAACGGATGTTCCCAGGCATGGCAGGGGTTTGGCCGGATGGGTTTGGCAGAATTGGTTTGGGTAGCCAGACAACCTCTATGAATCTGTTCACATTTTCTCTCTGACTACTGTCTGCTTCTGTCTGTTGTACAAAACACCCAGAAACTGAGGGCTACTTTTTTAAGGAACAGAATGATAAACAGGGGAAATTATTAATGACTATTTTAATTTAAGATTTGGATTAACAGTGAGATAGATTTAAATGGCATCTATAGAAACACAACATTGTACCGCTATTCATTTTGGCACATATCAATAAAAATGTTTTGTACTTAATACTTAATCAATAAGGCATGAAGAGGTCAGGTATATAAACCCAGAGTTAACGTTTAAAAATAGAAATAAGTTATTAACACAATTGGAGCAGTAAAACGAACTGTGGTCTCACACCAGCGGTATATGGCCTCAAATACCCGGTTTATAATTTAACATGCGGTCAAAGATAAGCCAATGCACATGTTATTACCATCTAGAATGACCGAGATCGAATAGAAGGAGACGAACACAGCTGGATTGTTGAATGCAGTCCAAGCACTAAAGATAAGTAAAAGACGGATGTATCCTATAAAACAGAATGAGGAAATCAACGGTAATTAACAGAGTAGAGAATTACACCGTGGCCGTATGTTTGGAAACAACATTAGCCAGAGTAGAAAACTTGACCACCGAAACAACAAACCGTATGCATTTTCTCACCAATGATGTTCGGCCAGTAAACAAAAACCTTATTTCCCATGTTGAGTCGCTTTATGTGACAATGAAGTTGTTCGGTCACCAAAGTATTTTTAAATTAAATAGGATAATGTCTCCCCATCAAACAGTGCGTCGCACAGTCCCGAACATAGACGCATCCTTTTAGCGACTAAACATTATATCAGTGCAACCATATATCATGCAATTGAATAACTTATTTGACAATCACCACCGGTGAGTGAGACGAACGTAGTCACGTATTGCTCTTCCTCTTTTCTGGATTGCGTAGGGAACTGACGTAGCAACATACAGTAGCAGTATCACCATATTAAACCGATGTTGTTAAAACGCATACTCTCGTCCACCTGCTCGTAAACGCATGAAGCCAAACAAACTGGTAGCATGGTGAAGATCTGGAATTAAGTTCTTCACAACAATGGTGTCCATGCTGGTGATCTCTGAACGGATATGGGTCGAACCTAGGAACAGAGTGAGGCCGAATGGAGATTGGTGTATCAAATGTGGCAATGGTGTTATCGGCCGCTTTTAAGACCAGGATTACATTAACTGTCGCTTGTATTTCGTTAATTAAAGATTTAACTGGTGATCAAGTGTAGAAACACATCAAAATAAATGTAGATTATTACTTTTTAGAGATGGTTAGGCTGACCTGCTCCCCCTTCAAAAAAATTCGAACGTAGTCCTTTAGAAATATGTCTGATACTTTTCAACTATAACCTGAAGTGGGAGCCAAAAGCCAGTCAAAGTGCAATGACATATATCCAAAGCGCCGGTTTACAGGTAAAACCACAGAAATACATATTAAAAGAAATGGCCCAGATAACGCAGAGCTGACGGGGCACGGGCGGGGGGAGGCGGCGGAGTTGGCAGTTTCCCGGGTTAAACCTGTCGCTGCTCGTTGTTTAACGAGCCGTCCACCGGCGGGGTGAGCAGAGTTTTCAAAGTGAAAAAAACGGTTTTTATTCTTCAATTTGAACTTCTCAAGTTTCTGCTCGGGGCTCCGCCCAGGGAGGTAACTAACTATTACATTAACCACCAGTTTTCTTTTACAACTCCAACTACAGCCCGGTACACTTCAGTCCCCATAGCATCACATCGTATTCGAATTCAGACAATTTATTACAGCATCCCTTGATTTGAAAATAAACTTCATATGTTTGCAAATGTAATATGTGGTCATAGAATGACGTATTGTACCTGACTCCAAAAACATTCAGCAGATAAAAATCGGTCAGATTAGAAAAGTTTTGCATAGCATGTCATAACATGACTCGATATCCGTGACTAAATTACTGGTGTAATTTCAACTGTAAAAAATACTAAATAGAATTGTGTAATTTTAACTGGCATTTGGAATTAAAAACACAAGATAGCGGTAATGTATATGTTCATATATGCAGTATGTGTATGATTTCAATAGGTTTTCTGTGTAGGGAAGACAGTATATTTTTAAAACCAAAATAATTAAATTCTCTAATTTCTGGTACATTTTCAACGTTGAAGCATTATCTTCCCGTTTTAGTATCAAGCAAAGCACAATGTTTGTCGAAGAGACCAAGAGATTACTTTTCACAAAAGGCTTAACAAGGTTTTAGATATGGTATATTTTAAGTTAATAAGAAAAAGATTGGTCCTAAACTAGTCCAGCGTTGCCATGGCAGTGTGCTTCAGGCAGTTGTCATGCTGAAAGAAGAATCTTGTGTGCTTCTGTGTCATGATGTTATTCATGGCTTGGTTTGGCTCTGACATGCAGTGTGAAAACTACTATAGACAGATGTGTAAGTGCTTATATAGACAAAGGTCATGCTTAATCAATTGGGAACCTTAATTTTGGCCCATTGCACACTGTGCTTCATTTATAGGCCCATACACTGGGCCACTTGCACACTGTGCTTCATTTATAGGCCCATACACTGGGCCACTTGCACACTGTGCTTCATTTATAGGCCCATACACTGGGCCACTTGTACACTGTGCTTCATTTATAGTCCCATACACTGGGCCACTTGCACACTGTGCTTCATTTATAGTCCCATACACTGGGCCACTTGCACACTGTGCTTCATTTATAGGCCCATACACTGGGCCACTTGTACACTGACACACTGCCCTTCACAACACTTTTGCACTGCTCTTTTTTGTACTTCTGGTTGGATGCATACTGCCTTTCATTGTTCTGTACTTGTACTGTTCAATGACAATAAAGTTGAAACTAATCTAATCTAACTGAACAATCACCCGCTCAAAACTACAGTGCACTTTAATACTATGCAGAATAGCACAAAACAGATCTATTAATTTCTAATTAGTTCACAGGTTGTCATCACCTACGCAAACCAGTTAGGACCAAAGATGAAAAGGAAAGTTGGGAACGTTGCCCCAGAGCATTGTGGGATGTTTGAAAACTCAGCAAAAGCCAAATTGACAACATCGGTCATGTTAGCCTTGACAGATGAGACCGTGTGTCAAGAAATCAGAAAGCAGATGACGTTGGGGCATATCCTCGATCATTAATTCCTCTGTGTTTGCGGAATCTTGCATCTTTGAGCAGCACTTTACTGGGAAGCTTGAAGGCTCTTTCGTACGAAATGCTGTTTCACTCAAAGACTCCTTGGCTTCACGCCAGCATTGACACTGCAACGGGCTGTTCCACCACTCCGATTCCTTCAAGGTATCCCAGACAGCAACAGATGTACTCAGATACCTTACAGGTATCCCAGAACCTTGAGTAGTACAATACTTTTAGTGAATTATAATTTGCAGAATAGTGTAGCACACTTTCATTCCCCAAAAAGTGCACTAAATCTAAAACTAAACACAGTGCAATTTCAGACACATTTAATCAAAATGTTCTTGATACAAGGGCCAATGTATAAAACACCCTGACACTACTCCCTATATAGTACACTACTTTTAGTGAATTTAGATGACTAGTGTGTATGCATGTCTATTGCAGAAACGAGTGCCATTGGTTGTTCAAGTTAATGTTTATTTGCCGCAGGTAAATGCGTTGTGCATCACAAAGAACCAATCTGCTAAACTATTATTAAATTAACATTATTATTACACAACCTGTTTTTTCACCAGTGGAATAAATGGAAACATATTTTTCTAAATTATTAATGTTATTTTCTACAATGTATTTACAGAATAATGGGAGTAGAACTAAATATATTTTTAAATAATAAACAGAATATCTTTCAGACTTGAGAATATGTACAGTATTATTAACACTCTTACAGTGTTGGGACAGTGACTCTGCATTCCAGAACTTTGAATTGAAATACACAAAGGATCATTCTGGTACCCTGACATGAGTTCACTATGCACAAAACGTTCTGTAATTTCTAAATTGTTCAATCTTACATTGATCAATATCCATACCTTAAAGACGACAGAGTGCACTTTAAAACACCACTGTGTCATTTCCAATCCAAAATACTGGACTAAATGTTCATCTGTTCAAATAAACCTGGAGTTTATTTAATTACATAATCACATTTATAAATGACTGTTAGCTCCTGAAATAGTAGGATCATATTATGTACAAATATTTCTGTGTTTGCCAATCCAGCCGCCACGTAACGTAGGATGAGTTGAGCTTCCACGTTGCGTCTGTGTAAGTAATCAAAATGGGCAAACTCATGACTGGTTGAGGTTCTTTGAGTCATTCCTGCCCGCCTCCGGATGTCAGAAGCCTGGAGTCCACCACGTCCACGTAATCCTACAGGAAGACGGGGGCATTTCAATTCTCTGCAGATCATTTCGCTGTGTCGTGGGATTCACCGCACATCTCAATAGTGTCAAAGTCTCCTTAATCTGCACTGTTTCAACAACTCAGACTGGGGAGTATTCGGGCATGACTCAATCCGTTCGGCCCTGGTGATATACAAACCCTGTGCGAGAGCGGTCGGTTGCTATCTACTAACCCTAACCTATATCCCAACCCCTAAGCTTTATTCTATCCCTAACCTTAACCCTTACCCTAAGCCCTATTCAAACTCCAACCTAAGCAAGCAATTGTTTATCAACTTATTGTTTGTTGAGAATTAATAATGTATAACGAGAGAGCCATACACTCAAGTCACTTTGGTCAGATGCAGGGGAAAAAAACTACAGAAATCGCCAAAACTTTTCAAAGTATCCAGAACCCTAGAGTTTCCCAGAGTTTATTCCTAAGAGTGTAACAGCCACAGAACACGGAGTAAAACGAATATTGCTTACTGCATCATTTTCCATGATGTTCTCCAAGATCCTCACAATGTCTGTAAAGGAAGGCCTGGACGTGTAGGGTTCCGTCCAACAGTCTCTCATGATCTGCAGTCTGTTGGGAAGAGAACGGGGAAAGCTAGCGGTTTTCCGGATCCCATCTGATTCCTTATAGAACTGCCCCCTAGAACCCCCGTCAAAGGGAGTGCAGTAAATGGAGTTAGGGGCGACATTGGATCAAAGCCTTGGATCCACTCACATCTCAGGACGACATCCATCAGGGTCTTGGTTCTTGTACCCAGCGCAGATGTAATAGACCACTGCCTCGGACGTCTCCAGGTTGGCGTATGGTAAGGCACCTGGGAATGCCACACATTCAAAGTGTAGTCTAATTCGTCTGAATGACTAAAATATTCATTCGAACGGGGTTTCTCCCCATCCTTGATCACCACAAAACTCACCGAACATCTGCATTTCCCAGAGCACGATGCCGAACGCCCACACGTCCCCCTTGAAGCTGTAGTGGTTGTTTCTGAAGTACTCCGGGGGGTACCAGCGGAGGGGCACGCGCTCCTACAAGCACACAATGGAAACCGTTTACCATTTCAAACTCACGCAGGGGCCGCTATCTCAGTGAGCATCTGTTTCCTGGCCTTCGTTCTGCCTGTACTGCGTAGCCAAGGCCTGGTAGTCGTGGGTACATTTAAGTGAAAAGAGGTCAGTGGGTAACTACGGGGTTCCACTGACTGAGCCTAAATTGTACGATTCACTCAAAAGAAAACATAAACCCTATATTCCATAGACAATAGTACAAAGATAACATGTCTGATATTGAAACAGAGAGATGTTAGGGTTTCTTTAAAAATGATGTCCCCTTTCAATTTAATGCCTGCAATCAATTGAAACAACATTTCTAAGTTTCAACATTTGTCTTTGTACCAGTTTTTATAAAAGTTTGGGAGGAATGATTTGTACATCATTGCATTCTGTTTTTATTTGCAATGTACGCAGCGTACTAACTTTTTTGGAAACAAGTTTGTACTACAAATCAGTTTCACAAAAAATACACAACTGTTCTCAACAGATAGTTGTCATAAAGGGCCCACACCCCCTCTATGGCGCTGTTGGGTTGGGTTATTAATTACTCTGTCCTGTAGACGCACCCTTTCACCTTTTTGCCTGAACACACAAGGTTCTAAGCCCATTTTTTACAGATATCTGCAGTCCTTATGTGCCCCTTAATAACACAGTTGATTTCTCTGTTGCAACACAGTATTTACTCAAGATCCACATTACCCAGCAACATCGTCTGTTACTGGAGGATGTACGTACTTCAGATTAAGGTGAGTAACCAATGAACTTGAATACTTTCATCTTGTTTTCCATTGACCACAGAATCTGCTATACAAGCTGAACCTGCTGTTGATCTAAGCCCGAATTCAAAGGTCATGTTCTCATCTAAAGTGAAACCAATGTGATTTGATATTGGGGCCATTATAAGAAAGTGGATGAACATTCTAGGCCTTTCCTTAACTTAACTTTGGGTTGTGGGCTGCAGATTCTGCTAGTTTCCGTGACTGACCCGCGTGTGTTTCCGGGTGTTTCCGTGACTGACCCGCGTGTGTTTCCGGGTGTTTCCGTGACTGGACCGTGTGTGTTTCCGGGTGTTTCCGTGACTGGACCGTGTGTGTTTCCGGGTGTTTCCGTGACTGACCCGCGTGTGTTTCCGGGTGTTTCCGTGACTGACCCGCGTGTGTTTCCGGGTGTTTCCGTGACTGGACCGTGTGTGTTTCCATGACTGACCTGTGTGTGTGTTTCTGTGTGTTTCTGTGACTGACCCGCGTGTGTTTCCGGGTGTTTCCATGACTGACCCGCGTGTGTTTTCCGGGTGTTTCCGTGACTGGACCGTGTGTGTTTCCGGGTGTTTCCGTGACTGGACCGTGTGTGTTTCCATGACTGACCTGTGTGTGTGTTTCTGTGTGTTTCTGTGACTGACCCGCGTGTGTTTCCGGGTGTTTCCATGACTGACCCGTGTGTGTTTCCGTGAATGACCCGTGTGTGTTTCCGGGTGTTTCTGTGACTGACCCGCATGTGTTTCTGTGTGTTTCTGTGACTGACCCGTGTGTGTTTCCGTGTGTTTCCATGACTGACACGTGTGTGTTTCCGGGTGTTTCTGTGACTGACCCGTGTGTGTTTCCATGACTGACACGTGTGTGTTTCCGGGTGTTTCTGTGACTGACCCGCATGTGTTTCTGTTTGTTTCTGTGACTGACCGGTGTGTTTTCATGACTGACACGTGTGTTTCCGGGTGTTTCTGTGACCTACCCGCATGTGTTTCCGGGTGTTTCCATGACTGACCCGTGTGTGTTTCCTCAGGCTGCTGCGGCAGCTCCTTCGGGTCAGGTCCCTGGCCAGACCAAACTCGGCCACTTTGACCTCCCAGGGAAACCTGTTCACCATGATGTTTCTGAGGGCCAGGTCACAGTGCACCACCTAGAAGAGATCCTGCATTAGTTAATGTTGCCTGAACTAGAGGAACCACTGGGTAAGAAGATCCCACATCAGTAGCTTCCTAAATCAACTTTTAGATGAGTAAATGGTTGGATGTTCTCTCAGAGCATGCCAGCGAACAGTTAAGTGCCTGGGTTTAGGCTGTATTGTTTTTCTCCAAAATAATGACAGAGGTGAAGGAAACCAGGCATTTTGGATCTCAAGTGTTGCATTGCTAGTGTGATGTGATAGGAAACCGGGTACCATTTTGGATCTCAGGTGTTCCATTGCTAGTGCGATGTGATAGGAAACCAGGTACCATTTTGGATCTCAGGTGTTCCATTGCTAGTGCGATGTGATAGGAAACCGGGTACCATTTTGGATCTCAGGTGTTCCATTGCTAGTGCAATGTGATAGGAGGCGATGGTAAACAGGCTCTGCAGCTCAGGGTCAGGGGTCAGCTCTTCTTTGTTGTTCTGTAGGAAGCTACGCAGGGTGCCCGAGCTCACAAACTCCATTATCAACACATAGGGTTCTGCAATGACACGCACACAAAGACACAAGAACGCAGACAGTCACCATGTACAGATATATACAGCGATAACATCTCACCGCAATAATAGTCCTAACAGTACAATGTGGTTGTGCTGTGTGAAGAGTGTTTTTAGATGACAGGTGTTTTCCCGCCTTACCCTCGGTGCTGTTCCAGTCCAGCAGCTGGAGGACATTCTTGTGGTTTACCAGCTTCCTCATGATGGACACCTCCATCTCCACACGCTTAGGGGTCACACCTGGGAGAATACAAGTGGATGGTTTTAGGGGTCACACCTGGGAGAATACAAGTGGATGGTTTTAGGGGTCACACCTGGGAGAATACACGTGGATGGTTTTAGGGGTCACACCTGGG
>JACXGK010010512.1:5000-17875 GCA_016801125.1 Novumbra hubbsi | reverse complement strand
TATATATATATATATGTGTGTGTGTGTCTTATTGGTTGTTATCGGGTTGTGCGATGTAGACACACGTATTTCCCATATATATCAGCCCGGCCTAGGGAATGCCAACAGGTACTGTCTATATGATCACATCGTTAGCATTAGCTGGTTCTGATGGCCCTCTTTATGTTGAGGCCTGTAACGAGTGACGTCATGCATTGCTCCTTTCTTTAACCTCTCCTCGTCCTCGTGTCATCCTCTTCTCATATTCTCCTCATCCTCTCTTTATACATCCTTGATCCTCCCCTCCTCTTTTCATCTTCTCCTCATCCTCTCCTCATCTTCTCCTCATCTTCTCCTCATTGTCTCCTCATCTTCTCCTCATCTTCTCCTCATCTTCTCCTCATTTGGTCTTCATCTTCTCCTCATCGTCTCCTCATCTTCTCCTCATCTTCTCCTCATCTTCTCCTCATCTTCTCCTCATCTTCTCTTCATCCTCCTCATAAAGCCACTATAGGTGCAGGGGGAACAGTTTGCATGCCTCTGTTTTGCATCCCACCGCCCGGGTTTGGATATCTTAAGAATGTTCCCATAATTACTTTTATCACAAAACAGTGATTACATTGTTGTTGTTTTTTGGGCCCAGTCTAACTGTGGCATTACCAGGAAACATCCAGACTGGTTCTGTTCTAAATCTCACCCTATTCCCTACACAGTGCAATACAGTTGAACTGAGCCCCATGGGCCTGTCCATCAGTCTTCTACCCACTATGGTCAGAAATAGTGCACTACATATCAAGGACTGCCATTAGGAACACAGTGTGAATTATGATAAAGACCATGATCCCACATTCTGCCAGGCTGGCTCTCCTTTTCCCCGTCTCTCTCTCTCCATCTCTCCATCTCTCTCTCTGCCAGTGCTTCAGACATTAACTGATCTGATTGGGGATTGGACCGGGACTATTTCCATGGCGACAGATGGCTTGGAGCAAAACATTGTGTCATGGGTTCACATGTTCAGGAGTTCAGTGTCAAGGAAGTTGTAGGTGGAAGGAAAAGCCTCACACGTTACGAACCATCGCCGAAGCTGTTAGTTTACAAAGCCCAGGTGAAGCTTAACAAGCTTCAAGCTTGAAGGTTGCAATAAAAAAACATAAATTTTTCTAAAACCTTTTTTTTCAAGGTTTTTACTGCATGCACTTTGTTGTGTTTATACTTGGGATCTCACTATTTTAATGGAGAAAGTTCCACCACCACCGTTCCACCACCACTGTTCCACCACCACTGTTCCACCACCACCGTTGGATTTCTCTAAGCTCCTGCCTCTATAGTCTTCCAGTTGTGTCGCCGGTACTGTAGATGTCGGCCTGTCCTGCTCTTGATTCACTGGGCTGAGTTCTTGGGACCGCGGCTGCCTGGAGCTTAGTTCTGTCATGCCTACCACCAGGGGGTGGGGGGGACAGACTTACCATGTGGTGTGCCAGGCAGATTTGTTGTGCCAGTAAGTTAATTGGTTACAGCCTCTGACCAATGAGTGAAAGATCAAATCCCAGAGCCGGCCAAGGGGAGGGGGGGGGACCGTCATGTTATTCTGGTGTTCGGCGATGTAGTGACGGTGGCATTGTGACTGAATAGTAATCCTAGTGAAAGGGGTTCTTAAACATTATCAAACTCCAGACCAAAATGCTAAATTGACCAACCTCCTAATTGGGTCCAGCCTCTCAGATTCGTCTGCATCGACCCAAATTATCAGCCATGGGTGCTCCCTCGTCCTACTGGGGGCCCCCGACCCCTGGTTTGAGAAAGCCTTCCTACCACGGTTTGGTTGCCGTGCGGCCTGGGCATCTGGTCGTCATCAACGTTAATCACCCAGGGCTGCGTCCCATAACAACCGTTCCAGTGACAGAGGAACGAACCCGGGGCCAGCGTTTCGTTGCCCTGGCCTCCGCCCCCTCCTCCGCCCACCCGCTACGCCCTGTTCCCCTGCCCCGCCCATCAGGCAGCCGGTAGCCCTTAGGCCCGGCGCCGGTCTCTGTCCTGCCGTCCGCAATGCCAGTTGGTGCCGAGTGGAGCCGTGGGAGAGAGTGGGGTGGGGGGAGATGGAGAACACAATCAACACCACTTCTCTCTCTTTCATCTTCCCCTGCCAATCAACCTTGAGACTGAATGAAAGCTGTTCGCGAGGTAAAAGAGAAAAATAACACCCTTTCCTCTTATTGATCCTGGCCTAAAGTAGTGCACTGTGCGGAGACTAGGGTGCATTTGGGACGTATGCTCTCTGTATGTCTGTTCTTTTGGTTATTCCAGCATCCTTGGCGGTACGTTCCTCAGGATGTAGAGACAGTACATACGACAGCACTCTGACCGCAGGGTAAATCTACAAGTGGGTTATAGCGAGCTGTCGTTTAGTTTGGCCTTGATTAGAGGAAACGAGAGACAGTGTGAGAGAGAAAGAGAGAGAGAGAGAGAGAGGGAGGGAGGGAGGGAGACTGAGATGAAAGCATTACGAGAGGTAGTGGAGGGAGAGGTGGAGACTTTGTTTTCTCTCTCCGTTCTGTGAGGTCACTTGAGGCATGGCGTGTCAGAATCCGCTGATGTAATAACGTTCCGCGGAGGACAGGGGAAGGCAGAGAGGAGGAACTAGACGGAGAGAAAAAAAGAGAGAAAACACTTTCAAATCATATGGGTTATGCTCTTTTATGGTGCAGTCCTTCCGTCTTTGTGGTCATTGTCAATCCAGAGGATGTCAGGTCTTTGTGCAAACTCTTGCTGGTCGACCGACTGACAGAAAGAGGGAGACGGACAGAGGAAAACAGAGAGATGTAGAGAAAGATAGAGAGAGAGAGACAGACAGACAGAGGAAAACAGAGATCTAGGGCCAGACAGAAAGAAAGAAAGAGAGTGAGACAGACAGGGGAAAACAGAGAGATGTAGAGAAAGATAGAGAGAGAGAGAGAGACAGACAGAGTAAAACGGAGAGACAAAAAGGCACCCAGACAGACGCAGACAGACACAGACAAGCAATGAGAACAACAGACAGAGGGACAGTCAGTCATATAGAGTCAAGTGTCCTCAGAGTCTCTCTGGCTGCTTTCCCAATGGCACCTTGTTCCCTTTGAAGTGCACTACTCTTTGGGCCATTGACACTAAAGCGCATTAGGTGATGAAAACTATATACAGGAACTAGTGTGCCATTTAGGATACAAGACATGAAATAGTGTGCCATTTAGGATACAAGACAGGAACTAGGGTGGCATTTAGGATACAAGACAGGAACTAGGGTGCCATTTAGGAAACAGTGCAGCACTGTGGCACAGATGTCTTACATCTAAATAGTTTACACTGGCGGGCACCTACTGACAGCTCTGTTCACCCTATTCCCTAGTCAGTGTCCCATTCTCTGTGTAGTGCACAGCTTTTGACCTGGTTAAAAGTAGGGCACTTGATAGGGGTTAGGTTGCTGTTTGGGCGACAGCCTAGGCATTGTCGCAGCTGTGTGATTCTAGTTTCACTGTGCCATGTCTGGCATGTCATTTTAACACACACGCGCACACACACACACACTCACACACACACAACCCCTTCTATGTGGAAGACTTCATCAAACAAAGGTGCTTAAGGATTAAAAGGTGAAAACGAAAGGTTTTCAAATACGTTTCTAAATAAGCACTATGTGGCCCATACAGAGCGGCTAAGAGCAGTTCCTAGGTACAACCCACTGCAGAGAAATGACAGATGCAGACAAAACAAATATATAACCGAACCATAATGTGATGTCCAAATGACAGATGATATTACATTAATGCAGCACTATATGAGAGGATAAAGTAAAGAAAGACAATAAGTAAACAGATCAATACATAGATTCGGTGGGAAAAAAAGTAATGTAAGGTAGGCAGGTCTGAAGAAGATGTCTTAAGATCTTTAAGATTCAAAAGAGAAAAATCCTGACAGTCTGAGTCGCTCAGATCCTCCGGCGGTCTCTTTGAACGGCGCGACCACAGTTGCTGAGGACGGCAACACCAGTCAAATCACGTTCAGGGGAAAGAGATTGAAAAAAATATTATTGGTGCACTGAAACGGCACTGTGGTTGTTTGCCGGGAACAGTGCTTGCGGAACACAGCCAAAACCAGGAGCTACCCTCTCCTGGGTTACACACCAAACATGACTCAAAACTACCCAACACTCATTCCAATCAATGTGTGTATTGCATATTCCTGGCGTTACTATTCCTGGTGTTACTATTCCTGGTGTTACTGTTAACCACTGAAGTAGTGAACATGCTACATACAACCAACAAGCGAAGGTAGGTAGAGATTGCCTGCTCCCCCAACCCCCCCCCCCACCCCCCCCAGTGCGTGTTCCGTGATTTTGGGGTTGAGTCTTTGTCACGCACCCCCTGGAGCTCTGCCTCCCTGGGCATATGACAGTCATTATCTCCACAGCTCCTTGACCTCCTAGTCAGCGTGCAGGGATCTGGGGAGCAGATAGGTCCCATAAAGGCAGACCTGAGCGGGTTTTTTACCCCCAGTCCCTCTTGGGGTTCTCACGAGGGCTCCATGTTTTGACTTCTTGAACTTTCTTGTTGTTTACTCTGCAACTTATGAGGCCCAGTCGGTCACAGAAAAAGGGTATTTGAAATGCTTGACAAAAGCACAGTTATTGAATTAAAGTTGATGTAAACTTCTGACCTTGGTCCTTTTGGAAGCTCACATACCGGCCTTGCTTCACAGTCTGATGCTCAGACCACCATCTCATGAAGGTGTAATTCAAGGTGTGTCCTCGTGTGGCAGGAAGCGCGGACCGAATGTGCAGTTACATTGGACACGCACACTCCATTCAGTATTCCCACACCTTTCATCTCCTCGTTGGCTGAACCTGGACACTTCCAGCTCTGGAATGGCGGGACTCACTAGACGCAGAGCCGCTGAGTGATTCTTCTAAATGAATGTAACTCATGTTACCTGTGTTAGTCTGTGACCCATGTTACGTGTGTTAGTCTGTGACCCACGTTACCTGTGTTAGTCTGTGACCCATGTTACCTGTGTTAGTCTGTGACCCACATTACCTGTGTTAGTCTGTGACCCACGTTACCTGTGTTAGTCTGTGACCCACGTTACTTGTGTTAGTCTGTGACCGACGTTACCTGTGTTAGTCTGTGACCCACGTTACCTGTGTTAGTCTGTGACCAACGTTACCTGTGTTAGTCTGTGTTCCACGTTACCTGTGTTAGTCTGTGACCCACGTTACCTGTGTTAGGCTGTTACCCACGTTACCTGTGTTAGTCTGTGACCCACGTTACCTGTGTTAGTCTGTGACCTACGTTACCTGTGTTAGTCTGTGACCCACGCTACCTGTGATTTCTTTTGTGGGCGACGTTTGCTCACTGGCCAGCTTTTAGTTCGGTAAGCCTGTGGTCCATCCATGTCTGTGTTTCTGTGTGGGTCAATTTGCCAAGGTTGAATATGGCAGGCAGTCATGAGATGTGCGGTAGCCAGCTTCTTGCCTGATGCCTAATGCCAACGTGGCATTAGGGGCGTAGAAACGGGATGTTCTGTAGATGTACAGTAACCACACGTGTGAACTTGTGCTAGTGTCCCGAAGCCACTCAGCGGGGCGTGTTTTTGTCTGTGCTCTGTACTGCAGCTGAGGTCAAAGTATTGCAACTAATCCCCTCAATCCGTATCGGCCCTCTGTGGGAGTGCCATCTATCACTGAGCCGCGAGGAAGTGGGAGACAGAGGGAAGACGAGCGAAACAACACCGCCACCCGAAAGGACTGAGGGATTAAAGCGCTAATTGGGAAAGAAGATATAGTTGCTCGCATTGAAAGCCACAGCGTATGAACACAGGGAGAGGGTTGTTTCCGGAGAAAAAGGCCCGGAGTACTGAAACATCACCAGTTTCTCTATCGGCCCACTGAGTCATCGCTGTGGAAATGGTCCGAAGTGAACACCCTGATCAAAAAGGGTGCACTCTGACGAGAGCATGGTGCCATTTGGGACAGAGCCACTGGAATACGTCTGTTGAAGTGGGTAGTGCCTCTGCAATAAGAGGTTGAAGCATTTTGTGTTTAGAAGTAAGGGCAGAGTAGATGTGTAGATGGCCTTAATTACTCACTAGTCCTTTTGTAATAAATGTGATAAATCCATTAAATATTTGACATTGTTTTAGTCTAGAATTTATACATGGCAAACTGTGCACTGGGGAAGACACACCGGCCCAAATAGCGCCCTAACCCCTGTGGAGTAGCCCACTTTCAAGTTAAGCCCCTTGTGCCATCTGCCGTTTGACAGGACGGAGGCAAAGTAAAGGAGGCAAAGTGAAGGAGAGAGTCCTATGAAGTGGAGTAATGTGGTACGTAAGAAATGAGCCTGTTTCTGTCCTGAGTACATGTCAGTAGACGGCAGGCCGGCCTAGTTTCAAGGTGGCCTTCCAAGGTGGCCTTGCGAGGGTTGCCCCGAGTGTGTGTGTGTGTGTGTGTGTGCCCGCCCGTCATCGTGACAGAAGGGATGTTGATGCAGCCACCTGACCACCTGACGGTTACCAGCACGGAATAAGTTGTTGGCCCAAAGTTTAGTCTTTCATCCCAAAGAATAAGAAGAGTCTGACTACTTCCCTCGACCCCTTCCTTTTTCCCACTTGTCAGTCTCCCCCCCCCGCCCCCCCTCTCTCTTTCAGCAACAGAATATTTTGGGGTTCTCTGCATATCGTCCTCCTGAACCCCTTCTGTGGCAACTAGCAGCGACCGGCCAATGAATGTTGCCCCGCCAACGGCACCTCCGCGTTCCCTCCTCGTGTGCCCCACTTTCGCCGGGCGAGGGGGGCACGCCGTGCAGGGAACGCTGTGCCCGTCCGTCGGGCTTGTCTGTCGGCCGGGTATCTGGGGTGTGGAGACGCCGCTAGACGAACAGCTTGTCAGAGGCATTGTCTGAAGCTCATCGAGAGAAAACTGCAAGAACCTTCTTTCAGAGGCGACAGCGCTGCTTCCTCTCGTGCCTCCTTCTGCGTTTCCTCTCGCCACCTCTACATTTGTGTCTCCTCCTACTCCCTCCATCAATTTCTTTCTCCGTCTCCTTCTCTCCGCAGTACTCCTCTCGCTTTCTCTCTTTCTCGCGTTCTCCTCTGACAGAGAGGGGAAAAAAACAACATCAACGTTTGTTTTTGAGGCAGTAATTTCCTGCGATGCTAATGATATGACAGCCTTTTGTTAAAGTTGTCACCTCGCTATATAGTCGGAGACAGAGAGAGAGAGATGGAAGAAAGGAGAGACAGTAACATTAGCGTTACCGTTGTCATGGTTATTGTGAGCTAAAAATTAATTTCATTTTGGGGTTGTAGGCCTGATGTTTGTGGGTAAATGAAGGACCTTCACTGCTCAGGTAGCATTGTGTTGATCGGTGAGAGGAGGACATATTTGCCGAGTTTGTGTGAATGTTAATGGAGACCTACGTTATGTTTTGGGAAATAGAATACAGGGTTCTGACGGGAGGTTTTACTGACATTTCACTTTATTCTGTTTCAGTACAGTGATTAAAAAAAATGACTTTTTACAACTCCTATCATAGCTGTCTGACAGAAACCTATTTTTGGCAAAGAAAAGGCACAAAATTATCATATTTTTCCGTTAAGTGGCATAAAGTTACAAAACTTCAGAAGCTGTTTTGAACACATTTTAATGGTCTTAAAGGAGCGAGTCCACTGTCAATATGCTGTAAGTAAAAAACAAAACAAAAATGGAGAGAAACTGAATTTCAAGGTTTTTATTTGACAGCAATATACTATGAACGCGTTATTACACCTAAAAACGAATTCCTGTTTCAAGGTGAACATGGACACTACATACTAACACAAACAGTATAAACCCATTATACAAAATTAGGCGTCAGGTCTCTGTATAAAAGGAGGCAAATGAATGAACAGTATTGTAAGGATTCCTCTGATCCTCCAAGTCCGTCCGTCTGTCCTTGGTCTCTGTTTAGCCTGTTTGACTGACTGGGGGTGAAAACCAGTCACCCTTCTAATCTAAAACATGTACGCGAGCGTTTGCGGTCCTTTAAGCGGCAACGTTGCATTATGCATCGGCTCAGGCTGTGTCCAACCCTATTACGTGTCCTTAATGGCATTCTGTTCCCTACACGGTGCACTCGTTTGGGCCGAGTGGTGCCCCAGTCAGCGCCGGTAAAGGCCGATCTGACTCCGGGTGTCCGGACGGTGTCCAGTATCGGCAGGAGGCAGATGGCACCCGGCCCGCTGGGGTGTTCTTGGCCACGGTGGGGAGATTTCCGCCGCTATGGTTTCCTTCCACGTAAGCAAACCGCGTTGACCATTTCAGCGGTTGGCTGAAGTCGCAGCGGCCGCTTGAAGAAACCTGAGCCACGGAGTTACTCTCCCGGGGCCAGGACTGTCCACCGTAAAACCAGAGAAAAGGGAAATGCCACCTTAATTTGCCCCTTGGCTCCTCCCTGCTGAATCACTGAATCGATATTCCGGTGTACTTTCTAATGAATCGGCTCTGCGGCAGCCTGAAATGCACTGTGGCGTGTGCCTCGTCGAACAGGGGGGACCCGCGAAGAAGAGGGTACTTATTAATGTGGAACTCATGTGGAATAGAAACCATACCCAGGTTTCCGGCAGCCTGGGGGAACCGTTCCATCCTATGCTCCTTCTAGCCGTGGTCGACGGGAGTTACATCAACGGGAAACTCTCTGTGTGAACATGCTGTGTGTGTGCTCGAGTGTGTGTGTGGCGGGGTTTTGTTCATGATTTTTTACCACGCGTCGTCTCAGTACTGGTCGCCTGTCAACGTCTGAGTACCCTGAATAGAGTAGGCATTGAAATATTCAGACGAACATCAGTCGGGCTTGACTAAGTGAAAAAGCCTGACCAAGGAGATCATTGGGGTGCGACTCGAAGCAGCCTGTCGGACGAGGTGGAACTGGAATCTGTGTTCCGTTCTCCTGCCCGTAGACCGTATTAAGCAGTAAATTACGGAATGTCTCCGGAAGGCTGTACTCGTGACGATTACAACTGGCGCATCCATTTGCAATATTCTAACAAAAAAGTTGTTGCCCCACCCCCCCAAAAGTAATGGCACAGGTGATTGAGACCTTCAACTTGTTTCTTAGTTTACAGCAACAATGGCTGCAGTTCTGTTTATACCTGCTGCGCATATTCCCTTTAATGGTCACAGTCGAAATGTTCAATGGGCCCTTTCTGAATTAGCCGAAAACCCTTGGCTAAAGAGGTGTAAAATTGGCAATAGTTTTTGGTGAGAGCGAGAGGTGAAGAGATTGGTCCTTGTTGGATATGATACTGTGAATCATCGGTCTCCTAAGATGGTGCTTAGAGAACGTGAAGACAGTTCCACGGCTGGACTGTGTGATAGAAGAGTGACTAATCCGATTTCTGCCTCTCGGGATGTGTAGCTCGCTGTGTGTATTCTGTGTTGGGGTGAGCGTGTGTGTCTGAGAGATGGAACGAAAGACAGAAATATGGAAAAAAGGGGGTAATAGGAGAGTGAAAAAGGAATGGACTAAATGGAACGATAGACGGTCACACGGTACATGGAAGAATCAGAGAGAAAGGAAGAGAAAGACATACGGTTTGATAAATAGAAGGAGAGAGGGAGCGAGAGAATGAAGGAATAACGTGATTTGAATTGAGTGGTTGATAGAGGGACGAGCCCTCCTGCTGTTATAATTCAGACCTGGTTACCCATCCCCAGACAGGACCAGGACAAAACCCACGTCAGAGGGCTCGGCGTCAGACCTCTGGCCCCGATGTAGACATCCACGCCTGAACACCTGTGGAGGGGGGGGGGGAGAATGGTCTAAAGGAAGGGGGAGAGCTGACAAAAATAAGTGAGGGATAAGTAAGAGGTGTTGAATATGCTTGAGAGACGGAGAGAGAAATAGAGCGAGAGATTGAGGGAGGAAAAGGTATGGAGAGAATCCCTCTTTAGCTCCAGCCATGTGACAGTTAGCAGAGCTGCGGCTAGGCCCGGGGCGCTAGCAGGCGAAGTAGCATTCATTGAAACACTGCGTCTGTACATTCAAACAAGAACCCCCTTAAACTAGTGCAGCAAAACCTGTATGCTTCTGATTACACATCAATGGAAGTTAGGAGGGTACAATAAACTAATGTAAGAATATAAAAGGAATAATCCTATTTGGGTTGCAGTGTGTGACACATGGAGGGCTGAACCAATGGGAGCTATGTTGTAACCAACAGGTCTGCTTCTACATTGTTATGATTACAGAGTTGCGCATATCAACTGTTTCAGAGAACTGCGTATCTGTCGCTCTTTAACTCATTTACTTTCTCACTTGTTCTTTGGCTCTCTCTAACTCGTTCACTCTCACTCAATCTCAGTCTCTCTTTCTTTGTCTTTCACCTTATACTCTTTGATGATAGATGTTAAGTACATGGTGTGCTGAAACAAGTCTAGAAAACCACTATTTCTGCAAGACATTTGCCTTTCAGAACAGCTACATTCAAAGTTTGTCCAGACCTTGAATCCTCCAATGCATTCATTTAGCTACTGGAGTACAAACTGTCCTAAATAGCGTCTGAATCTACTTAGCTCTATACACTGTGCGCATACAGTCGCTTGATCAGTTGAGCAACTTTGTACGTACTGTCCCTAGATTATCTGAGATAATTTGTTCAGATAGTCTCTAGATCAGCATAGAGGCTTTGTACATATGGTCTCTAGATCAGCAGAGTCATTTTGTATATACTTTCCTTGATTATCTGAGACACTTTGTACATATTGTCCCTAGATTAGCTAAGAAACTTTGTACATATAGTCTATAGATCAGCAGAGATACTGTGTACATATGGTCTCTAGATCAACAGAGACATGTTGTACATGCCGTCCCTAGATTAGCCGAGACACTTTGTACATTCTGTCTCTCACTCAGGTTCTCTTATTGCCGCAGTGCTGCCAAGGGTTAAACAAGGTCACTTCCTGTCGTGCAGAGAACAGGTCACTGCTTCCTGCTTCCACACCTCTCCCTTCCCCACTTATAGGTCGTTGCCACGGCACCCAAAATAACTTGCCTGAACTAATTAGCGTAATGAATTTCACTTATAGCAGTTAATTATTTCACAATGATGGATGGAAGGAGAGAAAGAAGAGAAACAAAGGAGAAAAATGAACCCGCTAGGAGGGAAGGAAGGAGGAACGGGTCCCTTGGTGCGCTGGCCCAGTCTAGGAGCAGCATAGAAAGGACCAGAGGAGTCGGGTGGGGTGTGTGTGTTGCTCATCGCCTGTATCCTGACTGTTCCCTCCGGGAGAAGAGCTGAAGTGATGAACCCAATTAAATGGAACTGACGCTCTACTCAGCTCAGACCCACCAACCCCCCACACACACACACACTTATCTTATGTTCCTCGATATGCGACGGAAGGAAAACAGCTCCGCACATTAAGGCAATTTAAATGAGAACCAAAGTGGAACTTGAGGTTCAGAGTTGGGGGCCACAGACGCTGTTAAGGGATGGTCAAGGCGAGGAGACGAGGAGGGATTGACAGTCCTACCTATGCCTGAGTTATCCGTGTTTCTTCCAACCATTCACCTGTCTCTAATGGAAGATGTTTGGCATAACTCCTCTAGGATTTGTTGCCCTCAAAGTCAAGGGCTTAAAAAGTATTTGACAGGAGTGCTGATCCAGGATCTTTGTGTTGATTAGAATTAATTGGCAGAGTGGCAACTGATCTTATCACTTACTTTACTCCAAAAAACTTTACTGTAGCAAGTTGAATGTTTCTTCATATCATCCCAACATGATGAATTGTTTTGTCATTCAGCTTCACCAATTAATCGTCCAGATTAAATAAAAAACAGACATTTATGTCAGAGATGGAGGGACTGACGGTTGTCGGAGACCACTTAAAGACTGTATGAAAGGGGGATGAGAGAGAACTGGAGGCCTGTGGAGAGTAGCGGCCATAAAATAGAGGGAATGCTAGTGTTTCTATCCGACTGGGCTTGAGGGACACAGGGAACTGTTGGTAGCAGATAGTGACGTTAAGCAGTCCTACATTTAAACACAGTGAGCCGAGCAATGTTCAAGTTTACACTGTGGCAGCTCCACTGCAAGTATTCACCGTGGGTCTTGTGGCTGGGAAAGGATCCAGGTCCCAAATACCAGGGCCAGCGTTGCAATCCTGGGTTTTCCCAGTGCAACTGGTAGCAGGGCCCATGCGGCCCCAGTGGCCCCCTGTTACCTACGTAGTGCCCTGCGTTTGACCGCGGGGAAGGGAACGCGGCAGGGGGGCTCTTTGTGACGCGGCCAGGCTGCTGCACCGAATCCACCGGCAGCCAGCCGGGTGGGGTTCGGTGGGGAAACGGCACCGGGTGCATCAACAGCTTCAGCCATCAAATGAAACGTTGGGTGCTGACTGGTCTGGGCCACGTGTCCACAGCCTGAAGGTCATGGGCTTCAGATATAATGTCTGCATGGTAATTCATGCTAGCAAGGTAGGTATATCCAATGTGTGCGTGTTTGTGTGTGTGTGTGTGTGTGTGTGGGGGTGTATAATACTTCAGATTGTAATCCAGATTACTGTACTGTCATTGTCCTTTGCGGACTTTGCATTGACTGAAACATGGCTATCACATTAAGAACATCGAATACAGTCTTAAGCGCAGCGATGAGCTTTCAGCATTCCCAGTAAGCCAGATTTGTAATGTGAGTGTGTGTCTGAGTCCGTAGCAGATTAATAAATGTCTGCGTGTGTGTGTGTCTGTGTGTGTGTGTGTGTGTGTGTGAGCTGTTCGACTGGGCCTCTTAGCAGATCACCAGTCCATCAGCTGATTGTCTGCCACAGAGGTTTTGGTCCTGGAGGTGGTGGGGGCCTTTGAGTTGTTATAAGGCGTTATTAGCATGGG
>JACXGK010010511.1:0-17796 GCA_016801125.1 Novumbra hubbsi | reverse complement strand
CAGTCAACCACCAACATTCCCACCCAGTTACCCACAGACATACACATCTAGTCACCCACAAACTCTCTCACTCCCTCTCTTCCCCACTCATGCAGCACCCTGGTTTATCTGAGGTACATTTCACTAAATCCTCCTCTCTTCTCGCTCCACTTGAGAACTGAACCATGTCATGTATTAACACCACCCATATTTGCAATGTCTCTGGGATTGTAGCCAAACAGAGAGAGATAGAGACAGAAAGAAAGAGTTAAAGAAAGACAGAGAGACAGAAAGAGAGTGAAAGAGAGAGAGCGCACAAAGAGTGATGAAACACAGTGTAAGTTCATTTTGTCCTTTAATCATTTTTCCACACTATTGAAGTTAGAGAATATTGCAGTTAGAGAGGCTACATTTGTCTTTTGTCTAGAGAGATGAACGACAAAACTCATTTTATTACCGCTTCAGTATTTACACTCAGCAGAAAGCATTGAAAACACTATTCATTTGGTGACAGCAAAAAATTAAACAGGTTACCACTGGATGTGTGGAAATAACAGGCAGCCACAGAACACAGTTTCTAAATCAGCAATGTTCTGTAGGGAAGTAAAATCCCCCACGCAATACATTTCCCCGTTCTGTCCATCTTTGAAGCACCAGCAACTGCGAGAACATGGACATTAAATTACAAATCCGTGTGACCGAAAAGCCTTGCATGAATTTTCATAATGATCAATTTATGGGGAAAAAAAATCCCTTTTATTTCCACTCAAGCCCCATTTGAGAGTGCACAGTGTTAGACAAATGAAAGCACTTCTTCCACAGTGTAATTCTGATGTGTTATCGCCTCCCATAATGTGAATGCGCAGTGTGCTTACGATGCATGCCGTGAGGAAGAGGAGGATGGAGAGAAGAGGAAGAGAATGAAATAGGAAGAAAGCGTAAGAAAAGGGAGCATAGGAGAGCAAGAAAGGCAGAAATGGAGAAAGAAAGAAGAATGTATACTAACTAGAATGAGATTCTCATCCTCAAGGCAAAGCTAGTTAATATTAAAGTCCATTCATAACCTTTTGTAGTGGAATCCTAGAGGGACATTCATCTTGCATGAAGGGTGATTTCTGTGACGAATTATTGGGACTGTGTCCAATGACTGCTCGTAATATACAGTTCTGTTTTCTTCTGCACTACGGAAAGCGAATTGTCGAGCACAGGCAGTCAGACACTCACGCTTACACACACATTTACACACGCACACGCATTAGAGCATGCACACGCATTAGAGCATGCACACAGGCTCTGAAACACGTAACACATTGATCTGTAGACGGGCCCTTTCCCTCCACACCTCACGTTCTTCGTGCCTGTCTGTCCCTTTCTCCAGAGTTGTTTTGAAGATAAAAGGTTTCGATCCAATGAGCAATGTTCTCACCCTGGCGGGCCTACTGCACTAGGTCCAAACTCCTCAGAGGGTTAAGGAATTTAAAGGAAGCTTAATTCTTTATGTTATTGACCTTTTCTTTTATGCGCCCTCAGAATCTAATTTTGAGACATATCCATGGGCACTTTACAAATGTAATTAATTACAATATTATTATCGCTTGGTATCTTTTATATTTATACGTAGATTTTTATATTCTTGCTGTTGTCTTTATTGTGTTTGGTAAAACCTCCACAAATCACATGGGCAAGTTCATTTACAAGGTGGTCAACTTTTATCATTGCATACATTTCTCTGTGGCTTCATCAGTTCCGACCATCTCATTTCTTACTCAACACCTACTAGGTATTTTTAATTGCTATCAAGGACCTTGTCGTGACCAGTCCGTCTAGAGTAAGGAACTAAAAACCCTGGGTACGGATGAGCTAAACGTCCCGTCTCTTCCAGTTCCCACGTCATTTGCCCAGGCCACCATCTCTGATGGCTGTTTGGTCAACCAATCATCCGTCCACTCGCCCCCTGGTCCTGCCTGTCTCCATTGATTGTCCGTCTTCTCTCGGTTCATCCTCCCCCCCCCCTCTCCCTGGCTGGCTCCTCTAAGCGGTTTGACTTGATCTCTCACTGTGCTGTTTCCTCTTGGCTCAACTCGGCAACAGCAGTGGATGTGGGTGTAAAATCGTTGAAGCAACAGTGTCGGGGCAATGTAATGGCTGTGTTCTCTTCCCATCCAGAGGCCTGTCTCGGTTGCCGAGGGAATGTTCTTGTCCTGAAATAGACAAGAGAAGATTGCATCACTGGTTCCCGGGGTGTTTAGTTCTCTAAACGGACCAGAGAGAGGTATGGACGCTGTGATGGAGTTGTCCCTGAGATCCCTGTAGCCTGTTGGAACCGAGGCGGTACCATTGTCGTGCTCTCTTGTGTAAGCCCCATCTGACCTGCCAGCCTGCCCACAGAGCGACTGATGTATTCCGTCTGATCGTAACGCTTGGACAAGCCCTCTGTCCCATCTGGGCCTGTGCCGTGGTCCAACCCTGAGGTGGATTGCATATGGGTCACCACCCCCCCCCACAACTCTTTCTATTGGTCGTTTTGTTTTACCAATTAGGTTCAAAAGTCTTGAACTCTCAACTCTTTAAATGAGGACTGTAATCAATATAATTCTCTGCCCGTGTTGTCCCTCCACCCCTTCCCATTCAATCTGTAGCTTGTCGATAACTAGCTACCCTGGCTCCGAAATGTCTGCCATACTGCAAACCCTCCGGGACAGGCCCGAATGAAACTGACGCTCCCACTTTGCCTGGAGTGGACGGGTATATTTAGCATGTAGCCATTGGCCGACATCATTGATTTGAATCTGGACAAAAGGGGATGAAAAATGACTCCCCCCTTCCCTTCTGTAGGTAACACGTGAGGGCCAGCAGACACACTACATTCTGTCCCATGACTGTAATGACTCAGCAATGAAATGGAGGTCAGGTGAAGGCTGCCACAGCCAAGACCATTAAGCAACTGGTCAATTGAAACGATTGATTTTGCCGGCTCACGTCGGCCCCCGTCCGTATCAATTAATTACACTGAAATGTGTTACAACCGGCTGCGCTAATTTATTTACATGAGGAAAAAGAGGACTTTCCACCCTGCTCTCTCTGCTCCCGATAACATCGTGTACAATTACAGAAAGGTAATGCAACGATCATTGAAGTAGATTAAAATCCATAGATAGCAAAGCTCCCACATATAGGAACGTTTCATGACACACCTGTTGCCGTAATGTAGTAAGTATTGCAGTGAAAAAAAGTTTAATTTTGTTTCCCAGAAGGTCCCAGTGTGGGATACATTAATGGGGGGTTATCCTTCCTCGTGATTTAAAGCAATATTCTCTAGGGCTTCCTGAGTAGCTAACTGAGTAGCTAACTGCACACGGTGTTCAATATGCTGCTTCTTGGCCTCCAGCAAAAGGCTACACAACTACTCTGAACCCTGTAGCTAGCGAACGCACCATTGTTTCCGTCACAATCAGCTGTGTCTTTGATTATGTTCCCCTTTCCGATAGACACGTCATGCGGCCCAAAACACAAACATTCAATTCATTTTTCTCATTACAATGAAAGCAAAGTGCATTGATTGCCTCTTAACTAAGAATCTATTCTGGTCAAAACAGCATCCATCTTGTTTCTCACAGTTGAGCGGAGGCAGTCAAGTGTGACTCCTTTTCTCCATTCAGGTAATTAGGATTGTTCTAGCTGCACTAATTCAAGCTCATCTTATTATCGACCATCTTTTTGAGGGGGACGGAATGAGTATTATTTGATTAACTATGAACAAGGGTAGATAGAACCGCCACCATCAACAACTACAACAACAACAACATCAACAACAGTAATGACCTGATACCCAGTTTCAAGCTCAGCCCTGTGGTCCACAATTTTAGAATTCCACCCGACCGGTGTCACTCGGGCATATCACACACTAACGGCGCCTCTGTGGTAAGGCCTTAAACGTATTTCTACCGGTCTGAACCGGACCCATATTCATAAAGCACCTCAGAGTAGGAGTGGTAATCTAGGATCGGGTTCCCCCTGATGACTTTACCCAGATCTGCAATTTAACTCACAAGGGTGAGCCTCCTCCCTGGTCCTTCCAGATTGCGATGGGGGGGCCCACACGGGAAGAGCGGGGGTAGACTTTATTAAACTGATGAGGGGAGCGCAGCAGAAAATCCAATTGAGCTACAGTACGCTACACAGCGGCACACCAGAATTATTGTTTTTGCCTTCCGTCACTGGCATTATCTAAATGCCGTAGGGAGCCATTTGGGCGGGCCGGAAAATAAATCCTTAATATTGTAAAGCATTATGAGTGCTTAATGCTTTAACACGTCTCCTCACCCTAATAGAATAGCCTGCTCACTCCCCTATGATAAATCCTGGCGTATTTTAGATGGGGGGGGCATACCCCCCCCCTCCGTCCTGCCGTCCCCCCCCCCTTCATTTGCTGGCTGTAAAAATTCCCTAAGGTGATTAATGAAGCACTACTGAAGAGACCAAAGCACAAAGCAGAGGAGGAGAGGAATAACTCCTCGCGGGTTTTAAGGGTTCCTCTCTAAGACAACCGTCCCAACCGCAGGGAAGGCGTCGCCAGTAAGCCGGATCATGACTAGAAGCACTTTCAGTAAATGGCTTCTCCCGTTCCCCACTGCTCAGCCTCTATGAAGACGTTGTCGAGCTGGACATGGGTTGGCTGTTCATTTGAGAGTCCCGAGGTCCCCCTTAAAACCACCAAGCCAACAGGACTCATTGGTCTGGCCTGCGTTGTGACGGGTTAAACCGGACAGCTGGTGAACTGTCTGCGGGGTGAAGGGCGTGACTGGTGCACCCGGTCATCTGTCAGGCTTCATGGTGTACTGGACTGTCCACAGCGCCGAAGCGGCTATCTAATAAGGTCTATTAACTGGGTCCTTACGCGTTGTTTCACTGTAATTTCACCGTAGCGAATTCCCCCATTCCCCCGGACGCGGATGTCAGAGTTATATTTTCAACCTCGGTAATTCTGCATTATGATTTATTTTTTTAACTTAGTATGTTATCCATTAAAGATCTTAAACACTCTGATACGGCCATTTCTTATCATGTGGGCAAAAGGAAGTATTCCTGAATGTTAATCTGCTCATTTGACTTTTTAAATTGTGTTTTATAGAAGTAATTGGGCTAGTAGGCCTGCTGCGGCAAGCACTTTAGCGAAGCAACTGAATTGGAGAGGAATTTGCTGGTGAGAGCAATTTCATCTGGTAGGGAAGCTATTAAAGGAAGACATGGACGTAAAGCCCTGTGCAAATCCCAGATGTCGTAGGAATTCAGCTCAGTCATTGGAGATCTGCATGTCATAGGAGCTCTGTCATTGGATGTTTGCATGTCATAGGAGCTCTGTCACTGGATATCTGCATGCCATAGGAGCTCAGTCATTGGATGTCTGCATGTTTAAGCTTTCTTTGTCTTGTCCTGCTGGGGTATTTGTTCTTTGTCCTACAGCCTGCTGGGGTATTTTGTCTGTGTCCTATTGCCTGCCGGGGTATTTTGTCTGTGTCCTATTGCCTGCCGGGGTATTTTGTCTGTGTCCTATTGCCTGCCGGGGTATTTTGTCTGTGTCCTATTGCCTGCCGGGGTATTTTGTCTGTGTCCTATTGCCTGCCGGGGTATTTTGTCTGTGTCCTACGGCCTGCCAGGGTATTTGTTCTGTGTTCTATGGCCTACCGGGGTTCTTGTTCGGTGTCCTACGGCCTGCTGGGGTATTTGTTCTGTGTCCTACGGCCTGCCGGGTCATTTGTTCGGTGTTCTATTGCCTGCCGGGGTACTTGTTCTGTGTTCTATGGCCTACCAAGGTACTTGTTCTGTGTTCTATGGCCTGCTGGGGTATTTGTTCTGTGGAACCTGCCCATTGAAGATCATGTTTCCATTCGTGTTGCATCCCTCCACAGTCATTTACCAGGAAGGTAACTCTCCATCCCTCTTAGCCGGTCCCAGTTGGATAAATTACCCATCAGCTTCGAGCATCACAGCTACTCCTTCTGGATCATCTGGAATCTGTGTTTTTCCAGGGAGCGCCGGCTAACTCTCCCTGCCCAATCTGGGAGCTGTTGTTTTTTTCCCAGTGCCGTGGCGAGCCGGTCCCCAGAGTTGTCCCGTTGCCAACGCACCAACAGAAAGTGTCATTGAAGCCTCCCGCGAGCATCCATCAGACGTTCTCCCGGGAATCTTACAGCCCGCGTCGGCCTCTCATCTACAAGCCAGGCTGTTATTATTTCATCGGTTGGCTGGATGTGCACCTTGGCTAACGGGAGTGATGGCGGAGCCCACTGACAACCACTGGGTATTCACTCTGTCTATAGATACTCTCTCAGTGCGGAGGGACCTTGTTGCCACTAAAGCTCTTTTCATGTAAGTCCTCTCTAAGGTTCCTTGTAAAAGTTGCCACCAAAGTATCCAAGCTCTCGTTGGCACTTGAGACTGTCCAAACATCTGTAGGCCTCAACGTCGTGTCAAGGGCTACTTGTTTGGGATGTGTTTCTCAATGTAGCTGTGCTGTCTGTCTGTCCACTATTAACACACTTATACCAAACTCTCGTCCATCTGTCCTCTATTAACACACTTTTACTAAACTCTTGTCCATCTGTCCACTATAAACACGCTTAGAACAAACTCTTGTCTGTCTGTCCACTATTTACACGCTTTTACCAAATTCTCGTCCGTCTGTCCATTATTTACACGCCTTTACCAAACTCTCGTCCGTCTGTCTATTATTTACACACTTTTACCAAACTCTCGTCCGTCTCTCAACTATTAACATGCATTTACCAAACTCTTGTGCGTCTGTCCACTATAAACACGATTTTACCAAACTCTTCTCAGTCTGTCAACTATTAACACACTTTTACCAAACTCTTGTCCGTCTGTTCACCATTAACACGCTTTTACCAAACTCTTGTCCGTCTGTCCGCTATTAACACGCTTTTACCAAACTCTTGTCCGTCTGTTCACCATTAACACACTTTTACCAAACTCTTGTCCGTCTGTCCGCTATTAACACGCTTTTACCAAACTCTTGTCCGTCTGTTCACCATTAACACACTTTTACCAAACTCTTGTCCGTCTGTCCGCTATTAACACGCTTTTACCAAACTCTTGTCCGTCTGTCCGCTATTAACACGCTTTTACCAAACTCTTGTCCGTCTGTCCACTAACACGCTTTTACCAAACTCTTGTGCGTCTGTCCGCTATTAACACGCTTTTACCAAACTCTTGTCCGTCTGTCCGCTATTAACACGCTTTTACCAAACTCTTGTCCGTCTGTCCGCTATTAACACGCTTTTACCAAACTCTTGTCCGTCTGTTCACTATTAACACGCTTTTACCAAACTCTTGTCCGTCTGTTCACTATTAACACACTTTTACCAAACTCTTGTCCGTCTGTTTCACTATTAACACACTTTTACCAAACTCTTGTCCGTCTGTTCACTATTAACACACTTTTACCAAACTCTAGACTTGCGATCAATAGTCATCCGTCACATGATTGGCAGCCCAAGCAGATGTATTATGTTCCTGTTAATGGTGTCTGGTACCTTTAAACCAATGAACAGTTGGGTTTGTTGGCCTTGGCGTCTCTACACAGGCCTGGAATTGACCTTTTATAGAGAGACTCTCCTTACAGTCCTTTAATAAACATCCCCCCCTCAGGACAGTCTACGCCGAAAGACCCCATGGACCCTGGTTCAGCACTGAATTGAGCTGATCCAATGTGAACATCTGCCATGACCTCCACAAATGTCTCTGATAGGATCTTCAGGGAAACAAAACAATTCAGTTCACTCAGGCAGTAAGGAAAGCAGAGGCAGGGTTTTACACGTAATATCTTGCTGCTCTCCCTGACCCCAAAACATCCTGGGACACTGTCAACGCCATGAGAAACAAACTCCATCAGCTGCCTTCCCTACTAACTAAACTAGCCCCCTATCTTATGATACTGCATGTTGTCTAGAGCTCCTGAAAGACTTTGAAGTCTGACCATTCCTCAGAGAGAACCTCACTCCAGATTACTCCCATATCCCCATGCACTTGTTTGTATTGAGCGTATGAGAAAAAAGAAAATGCATATTTCCAAGTGTTTTAAATTTTGAGGGTTAGGTTAAGGATTAGGGAAAATGTTAGAGGTACATAGCTATAAAGGAAAACTATAATCATGTTTATAGCTTATATTCACCCTTAGAATGACAAATGTGTTATCTCTATCAGTTTGAGAAAAACTGTAACATATCCTTCTGAGACCTGGCCATGTATTTTTGTCCTCTGTAGAGGAGATGGTTCCTTCCTTTCCCTCCTATTTCTCCAGGTATTTCACAGACACTTGTATAGCAGAGTGCCTCCATCATGTTCCCGCATGGTGAATCGGTGGCCGGTTCAGGGGACCATTGAGTTAGAGGAAAGCAAATGCGCCCCGACTCCTCGGTTTGCATCCATTCAAACTCCAACCTGGCATTTTAACCACTGGGCATGCCTCAGAATATAGACTAGAACAAGCTTTGTTCCTGTGACTTTCAACAATGAACCCACATATTTTTAATCGATGCCGTTAGTGGGATCCGAACATGGTGGAGTGATGCATTCTGGGGTATTTCGTGCCAAGGTAACGCAAAGTAGGCAAGGTGGTGGCTGCCCACCATTTTTCTCCCGGCATATCAACGTTGGAAGGCTTCAGCTCCATATGGTGATTGGGTTATTACTGCTGCAGTGCATTGGGGGCAGATGTATGGATAGAGTTCGGCAGGGTGAGGGATTTGCTAGCAGTTGGATCGAGAAGCGCCGGTAAAAACGGGCCGACTGTGGTGGTGGGGGTTGTTGCATTGTGGGTTCTTATAGTCTTCTGACGAGGTATAATAAACCAAGCTGATATGATAAGAACTGTTCTGTGAATTGAGTAATTAGAGGTTGTGTGGGCAGTCCAGTGAGACTTTGTCAAATTAGAGAGCAATGTGGTTAAAGCTTCAGTTCATGTCATCAGTGAATTCCACTGATCAGAAGAAAGTAAAGAAAAACTCTCCTGCGTCCTTCTGGTTCTAGAACAAATGATCAGCCTCTCCTCATCACATGAAACAAATGATCAACCTCTCCTCATCACATTAAAAACGATTTATTCAAGTTCTCTCAGCCAACACTGTTACCATGGAAGCGACCCAAAGCGACCTCAATGCTCAACTCTTCCCTCAAGTGGAGCTGTCAGTGACTCACCTTCGGGTGATCACACTGACCTGTATCTCCGCCTGATACCCCCTGTTAAGATATGGATCCAATCTTTCTCTCAGTCCAACACGCTGAGACATGCCAGAGGAAGACCAGAAGAGCCACTGACCAGCATTTTTCAAAAGTCACCAGTTTTATATTTACACAAAATAAAACCTTTAAGAAAAAAAACGACAACTCTAGACAAAACTGCAAACTCCATGCATTTGGTCTCATGGGCATTTGGGGTGTTATTCACTTCCTACATAATATAACAGGAAAACCTCAGTAGTATGTTGGCAGTTTGAGCTGCAAAGGAAACAGAAGCATATTCTGAACTAACACCTCTAGGGAACACTTCTCAATCTTTTGGGAGCTTAACACAAATTAGTTAAGGAAAGTGCTTGTTTTGTAAAGGGGTACAAAATATTGGGACGTGAAGTTTGGCGGTGTGTTTGACCTAATTTTATAAGGTAAAACAAAAGCAATTACCTCAGAGCATTTAAAAAAGCAAGAATGTGGTTTCTGGTCAGGTGCTCTAACCCCTGGGCTACATGGCGATCCCATACGGACGTTACAGCCATGTTCCTGGAGCTCATACTGATCCGCGAGTCCCCGGGTCTGTTTCTATGCATGCTCCGTCTGACTGTTGTTGCAACATCCTCTTCTAAGCCCTGCAAATAAACATGAGTGAGTGAGTGTGGAAAGACGTCATTAGTATTCCAGGCACACTCACTGACAAACAGCCGTCTCCTAAAGCCTGGCGCATAATGAGATGTGAAATATAATAAGCAGAGATGGCGCGAGGCAATTTCAAAATCCACTGTCAGATTTCTTTTCTTCCACTTTCTCTCTCCAACTGCCTCTCTCCCTGTCCCTCCTTTGCTAATCTCTCTCCCATTTTCACTGTGTTTTCGTCATATCAGGCCCATCCCCCCAACTCCCCACCCGCACCCCCTTGCCAAACATTGTTACCATCCGATCGGTGTCCCTCAGCTCATCAAGGATCAGAACATCGAGGTGTATGATTAGTTTCCACTCTGACAATAGCAAAACAAAGGAAGGGCAATCTGTCATGAAAGAAAAAAATCCCTACCTTTTTGATTACAGAATCATATCGTATTGTCAGTGATAGACAATATGCTCTGAACGAAGAGGGTTCTAACTTGTTCCAGTTTTTCTAGGGAAACAAATAACAGAATCGGGAGAGGAAAGAGAGTGTACGATGCGATTTGGCGGGATAATCCATCTCAAGGCTAATGTCGTTCAGGAGGGCGATTAGAGGAAGACATTTCCATTTTTCTACTTGTAGGGTCCCGTGCTGATTCAGCCTGTGGGGGGCAGCCATTATTAGGAGAAAGTGGAGAAAAGAACCCCACAAAGCCAGACTTGAAGAGGAAAAGATGTGCAGGCATGATAGGCTTGACTGACTGAGCGTGTTTGTGGGTGAGAGGGTGAAAGTCATAGCCCTGCGTGTGTTTGTGTTTGTGTAGCCCTCATAATACGCGCGGGGGACCCGATGAACTGTACATCCCCAGATCTTGTAGGCAGCCCCTTGACACCCTTGCACAAGTAAGAAGATGCGTTTGAGGTCTGCATCCGAATGCCTCCAGATGCATTACTATGTGTGTCCTCAACCCAGTTGCCCACAGAAGCCACAGCCGTTGTGATATCAGAGGATGGTTCTGAGGTTTCAGACGGACCGCCTGCGGAACTGTGTCGCCTCACCGCCCCCCGGCGCCGGGGACTGAAGGGGGCGGCCGGATCCCCTCACCGCAGCGCCATCGATCGCCGCGGGTCGGCCTGGCACCGGGGTGATAAACCCTGCGCCGGAGTCTTCCAGATTAGGATCTCGTGCGCTGGAGAAAACAAAAGAGGAATGGCTTTCCGGTATGTCAGTGATTCATTTAACGGATCTGCAAGTCAACACAACCGGGGGAAAACAGCGCTCCATCACAACTTTTTCTCCCGTCTGTGCGCTCAAAGCTCATTCATATTCTGTCCAGTAAGCGGAGTGGTATGCACCTTTATTATGAAGTCTTTGGAAGGGCAACAACACGATATGTTGACATGGAAGCTAATGTGAGGGATTTGTTTGGGTTTTGGGGCAACATGTTGCATGAACACATTTTTGTTGACGTGTATGCCCCAGACACCCCAGAAGTACTCATTTCCTGTATTTGGTTGGTGTTCATCACTCCTCCTCCTCGCTAGTTGCTGCTCAATGGTTCAGAGAGCTAGCTACGATATTGAATCCCGACATTTCCCCGCAAGGTCCTGGAGATGTACTCCAGCTAAATCAAAGGCTTAAGTAAAACGCCCAGGCCTAATCACAGGTTTCTCCACACCAAACATCGACCCCTACTCATCTAACACGTGTCTAAAAGCAAGAGCTTTAAGGTTTGGCGCATTTTTTTTTGATGTTCCAAAAGAGCAGTTCAAACATAAGTGAATTGCATTGATCCCTCAGGCCCTGAGAGAAGGGGAATTGAGAGATTTAAAAAGAGGAAAGGGAGAGAGAAAAAAAGAAAGGAGCGTACACATGCACTATTTTTAAATACTCCTTAGTGTTTTACTAGGAGTGGTGGTAGAGTGGACCTGAATGTGGAATGACCCAGCGAGTGGTCGAGAGGAAGAATTGAGGCCTTAAGCTCACGGCAGCACCTGCTCTTTCTATTTTAGTATAATCGTGGGTTTCGCGCCTTTGGCCTGGACAGTTGAACATGAATCCAACCGCTCCTCCGCAGTACACAGCCAATGCTCGACCTGACTGTCAAGCACGGAAGATAACCCATGATGGGAATTTTGTTTTCTAATGTCTGTGCACACCGTAATTGGAGTGAGTCCAGAATGCAGATAAACAGGCCACTGCCCGCCCTCTGCAGTGCAAGGACAGACGTACTCGCGAACGCATTGACCAGTCTTAGTAGCACGGCACCATAACGTCTCTCTCTATCAGACTCAATCGCGTAGCACCATATGGTCTTTAATGTCTCTCATCCTGACTCAGTGTTCTTTGGGAATCAATTGAAAAACTAAGGCAAATCTTAACATATTCCAAGAAATAATGTTAAAGTGACCCAGACAATATTGTGTGTGAGTCATCGGGCTTGAAAATGGCCGGTTCGACCCAAGCCCGTTCTGATGAAGACCAGGACAGGTCCAACGACACAGAAGCTATTTGAGCCTTGCCTGAAAAAATGTCTGATTATCAAAAGACAGATGACGACAAAGTTAAGAATTTACACTGTTGTTGACCACCAGAAGACAACAACGGTGGAAACAGGAAATGAAAACCAATTCAAACTACATTTTAAACAACTGTTATTAGTACTAGGCTAGAAAATCACGTTTCTTATTTTTAGTATTCTTTTATAAAGAAATTGTATTATTATTATTTGCACTCATTCACATCAGTCTATGGCCTGTTTTTAACTCCTTCAGAGCTGAAATATGACCTACTTTTCAGAAAAAAAAGATAATTTAGGAATCTTTAAATGAGGCCACATAATCAAAACAAAAATTTAAACACTCTTTAATTTAATTTCTTTGTCAATTTAAGTCCCCCTCCCCTTTTAAGTCACAAACATGGCAAAAATAAATGTCTTCTGTGTTTGGAGCCAAGTGCTGCCATGCCTCTCTTCAATGTAGTGCATGTTTTCATGTAGAGCTATACTGCCACTTCATTGGTTGACAGGAGTCCAATCTCATGGACTTCAGGCTTTAAAGAAGGTGAAATGCTCCAGAAGCAAAATACATTTGTCCGTTTTGTGACCAAGCAGAGCAACATAGAATCAATGTATACTATCACTTACTTGTGTGCGAATCATGAGTACCGTGGAGTCCATTCACAGTGACTTTTGCGTGCTGAATTAATTCGCATCACCAGATTTCACCATGTATGCAGCTAAACAGCGTAAGTAGCAACATGTTTAACTTATTAATAAACTAAAGAGAGGATTTAGAAAATGTGGGACAAAATATAATTTTTTGTCTATTCTATTTTCTCTCTCTAGTATGTGGAGGAGGGAAACCGTTAACATACTGTGGAAATATTAACACAAGCACATTTAAACAAAATCAATAGGGTAAATAATCTAAATATTAGTGGTTTCTGTGTAGTATTGTTAGCTGGATTGTGTTGAATGTTTTAGACAGACAGCAACAGACAGACTGAAGCAACTGCCTGTTTTGGAACTCACTTCTCACTCATTCTTCCTTATTAATTGGGGGTGCCCCCACTTTATGTAATCTAATATATATATATATATATATATATATATATATATATATATTTATTATTATTATAGCCACCCTAACTCCAGAACTACAGTTCTGGCACTACGTGGAGACATGACAGCTATTTTGTGGAAAGTTTTGTTGCAAGAATTAGGAAATATTTATGTTTTTGTAGCAAAAAACATAGCCGCACTGGCCGAAGGGTAGTTAGCCACATCTGAACGAACCAGAATGACACTGACTTCGACCATGGGACTTACTTTGTCAAAGGTAAGTGTAACACACACTACCTTTGTTCACATAATGACGTATACGTTCTGTGAAATCTAAAAGGATAGTTACGTTAGTGTCAGCCAATCAGGATTCTACAAATTGTTACGTCCCCCCCCGGAATTACAGATTCAGTCAGTTGAAGTTGCTAGCAGCATTTTTGAAGACATGTCAATTTAGCCAGCCTCATTAGATTGAATTCCCTTTACTGAACCAAACATTAGAATAACTAGCTGAAGAATTAAGAAATATCTGAAATTGCATCATTGTTGTGCAGAGACAATGTTTATTCGTCAAATTTGCGTCAGAGCGCACCCGTTACATTTCAATTCATATCTCCGGACTAGTTCAAGATAGAAGCCTACGTTTTTTTTCCATGTTGTAGGGAACAGTCTGCTACAAAGAGTGACATGTGTGTATTTCTGTAAAGTGGAAGCCTTCCAAATCTTGACCACAAACACTGTATATCAAGATTTCTTTAAAAAAACTAAAAAGCGCACCCGTTACATTTCTAATCATATCTCTGGACTGGTTAAAGATAGAAGCCTAGCAAACTTTTCCAAAAGAGTAAAAATATAATGGTATAATGAATTCAATTGTGCTGAACAATATTTGTACTAAACAATGGTTGTACTAAAATGACTTATAAAGACTCAATGAGACATTCGTTAGCATAGTGCTTACCTGTAAAGTGTGATGCCATTTCATGGTTGGCCAGTTTTGATGTTTTGTGGCAGTCAACGCTATTTGATGGTTGTATTTCATGAATCACTTTTTGTGGTTAAGAATTTGTATGCATATAATTTAAAGATACCATTGTTGTAGTTCACAACAAATGTAATATTTCTTACTGATTTTCTGCTGTTAGGTAGTAAATTGTGGGCCTGTTCATCCTATGCACAGGTCAGGTTTTAATATTGGGATTGATACGTTTGATGGTGAGCCTACCTATGAAGACTATCTAGATTTTTCTTTAGACAAGAACCTGGTTAAGAAGGCCTAGTGCTTAGGAACATTTCATTCTGTTCATTATGTTGTACATGTTGTACTTGTATATTTTGATTTCTTTTTTCTTTTTTTTTTAAAGTTCAACAGCGAGAAAATACAAGTGGTGCACCCAGGTGATTGTTAAACAAATTGTAATAGCTTATACTTGAAATTCATTTATTTAATTTTAGTAATTCATTTATGTCTATGTTACATTTTGGATTAAACGTATATTTTAACAAATTACTTAATTAATATAATTACACCTTCTGGTCTCTAGTTTGTTGTATAACATCCTCACTGCTCCCTCTGTGCCTTGTGCGTTCCATTGTGCTGTTAGCGGGCTAGACTAAGCATATGAATCATAAGGCTGAAGTTATTTTGCTACCTTTTTCAGCTAGCTAGCTAATTGGACGTAACGTTGTTTTTGTATTGGAGATGGCCAGCTAAGTACTGGGGGAAAATCTATGTTTATTTACTGCCAGTAAATACAGCTGGACACCGAACACAGCTGCTGTGACAGCAATCCCACATTACAATTTCCTTGGAATTGTACCTTTTGTAGTTTGTGTTTGTTATTACTCTTACAATTATTGCAAATAGTATAATTGCTATTATAATTAAATAAAAGTAGGCCTATGAGTCATTTATACTTTTAGATACAATAAAAACAATTACAATTAAGAAAGGAACTAGTCTAACAATAATAAATAACCAATGTTTAGATTAGATTAAACTTTAATGTCATTGAACAGTACAAGTACAGTACAACGAAATGCAGTATGCTAAGGAATTTTAAGCTGGCCACACGTTCCACCCTGGTCCCATCAATGAGGACAAGGGCAAGGATGCAGCCTTTATAGACTTCCTGTAATCCACATCAGTTCTTCTTGGTGTTGAGGGCCAGGTTGTTATCTGCGCACCAAGCCACAAGGTACTTGACCTCCTCTCTGTAGGCTGACTCGTTGTAGCTGATCAGATCAACCACTGTGGTATCGTTCGCAAACTTGACAATGGTGTTGGAGCTGTGCAGAGGGATGGAGTCATGGGTGAAGAGAGAGTACAAGAGTAGGCTGAGCACACAGCCCTGTGGGACACCAGTGTTCAGGGTCAGCGTGGAGGAGGTGAGGTTGTCTAACCTGACAGACTGGGGTCTGTTGGTACGAAAGTCCAGAGTCCAGTTGCAGAGAGAGGGGCTGATGCCAAGGTTGTAGAGTTTGGTAACTAGTCTAGAGGGGGTGACCGTGTTGAACGCCGAGCTGAAGTCAATGAACAGCATCCTTACATATGAGCTGGTTTTGTCCAGGTGGGTCAGGGCAGGGTGAAGAGTAGTGGAGATGGCATCCTCAGTAGACCTGTTAGGGCGATAGGCGTACTGGTGTGGGTCCAAAGTTGGAGGGAGGCAGGACTTAAAATGAGCCAAGACCAGTCTTCTGAAGCACTTTATGATCGTGGGGGTGAGTGCGACAGGTCGGAAGTTAGGCTTGACGCAGTCGACAGCTTTGGCACTGGCACAATGGTTGTGGTCTTAAAGCACGTGGGGAAAACCGCTAGGGACAGTAACAGGTTGAAGATGTCCACGAAGACCCCAGCCAGCTGCCCAGCAACTGATCTCAGCACACGCTCAGGAACACCATCAGGACCAGCTGCCTTGTGTGCATTCACCCTGCTAAGTGCAGAAGACACCTTTGCGATGAACAGACTGAGGTGGACGACATCTGGGTTGAGCTTCAATTTTGTGGCTGGGTCTTTGTTGTCCATGTCGGAGAGGGCGTTGAAGGTCTTCAGCTCGTTCGTGAGGAAGACATCAGGGGCTGAGGGGGTGGGGTGTTTAGGTCGGTGATGGCTTGAATACCCTGCCCTGGTATTATTACGCTGTTTTTTACATTGTAGGTTAACAAATGATACACAATATAATAGACATCTGTGGAGGCCAGTGCCCCAGGGATTATTTCGATTCTTGACGTGTGCAAAGTTCACGTAAAAAAGAGCCTGTACTTTAACCACATGCCCTCCAGGCAGCCAATGTGACAGAGAGAGGGCCAGCTTGTATCTTTAAGTATTTTTCTCCAAACATGGAGAAAATCTAAGAAAACCAGACAAAGAATGTACAACATCACAGCTTTCATGTCCCTCTCCACAGGTTAACAGTCCCAAGATCCTCCCAGTAAAGGAGACAAAATGCTCTGAAGTGACTCTTAATTATTGCAGATTGAAATCCTGTCTCTGAACTCTGGAGAGATCAAAAAACAAAGCTGCAGGTTACCTTTAAATCTAACATAACTGGAATTGTTTAAATAAGAAGAGTGGGCCAAACTGCACATGCAGGAAGCTCATCCATTGCAGTAGGAAGCGCTTACTCTCAGTCTAGTGTCAATAATTCTGTCAATGCTAATTCTGTTTATATTTTGTTATTAAAAGAATATGCTAGGTTCTAAATAACAGGGAACAGGGAAAAGAAACGTTAGTGATCTTCAAGTTTGAAAGCGGAGCTACCATGCGGCATAATTTTTTTTGGTAACTTGGGTGCAATACACTTCGTGTTATAACTCTGAACGTGACGGAAAGGCCTCTGGATATGGGCTACTGTCAGAGCACGAGGTCACCATTATGCCTAAAGTGAACCCAAAACCGATGACTGTACGTTGCTGAGAGCTGGTAGAGAGCGTTTGTCTGAAACCAAAAGGCACACCAAGCAAAGCACCAGGTCCTTCGTTATTTCCATTACATTACACCCTACACTGGGGTGTCTGCACTGTGGCGTCTGCACTGGGGTGTCTGCACTGTGGTTTATGCAATGTGGCGTATGCACTGGGGTGTCTGCACTGTGGCGTCTGCACTGGGGTGTCTGCACTGTGGTTTATGCAATGTGGCGTCTGCACTGGGGTGTCTGCACTGTGGTTTATGCAATGTGGCGTCTGCACTGGGGTGTCTGCACTGTGGTTTATGCAATGTGGCGTCTGCACTGGGGTGTCTGCACTGGCTTATGCAATGTGGCGTCTGCTCTGTGGCTTATGCAATGTGGCGTCTGCACTGGGGTGTCTGCACTGTGGCGTCTGCAATGCGGCGTCTGCACTGGGGTGTCTGCACTGGCTTATGCAATGTGGCGTCTGC
>JACXGK010010510.1:0-17807 GCA_016801125.1 Novumbra hubbsi | reverse complement strand
CAGCCTCTACTGTCGGGGAGGGGTTGGGCCGCAGCCTCTACTGTCGGGGAGGGGTTGGGCCGCAGCCTCTACTGTCGGGGAGGGGTTGGGCCGCAGCCTCTACTGTCAGGGAGGGTTTGGGCCGCAGCCTCCACTGGGCCGCAAACCTACCATTAAAAGGTTATTACATGAGAGTCCAACAAAAGGTCAAAAGGTATCTTTTGGTAGAAAGATGAAGAACCCCATATACCGTTATTACACAGGTAACCGAGGAATAAATACATTGGGTTATTACACATTTTCTCCAGATATTCTTTGAAGATCAGTGTTAGATTAATACAAATTGTAAAACGTTAGAGGATTAGAATTCTGTCTGTGTCAAGTTCAGTCCATGCAGCACAAACATCATCTCCCAGGAGGAGTTGAACAGGGATGTCATTAATATCAGGAACACCAGGCTAGTGATGCCAGGGCCCAGGAAGATTCAGTTAATCTGAGTTTGATTCTTCCATTTCAAAATAACAACTCTCTAACTGCCCACCATACAGCAGCACACATTCAACAACAATAATAGCTTTTATTCTTTTAAAAAGTGTAGTTGGTGTTCGGATGTTGAAGATGATATTGAAAGCAGGACAACCCAAGGCTAGAGCGGACCTCCTCCTGTCCAAACCATACCTGGGTACGACACATGATGCTGTAGAATCGATATCATGTGACATGGAGTAATTACCCTCAGAGGTCACTTTAATAATTTAACCCAACAAATAACATAATTATGTTGAGATTCCAAAGGGAAAAATAAAATTGTTTGTGTTTATATTCAAACTGTTAACAGATTGCAAATAGATAAGTAATTGCAATTAATAAATATTAATCTGAGATTGTCTTTGTCATTCTCCCCCAGAATATAATTTCAAAATACTATACAGAGTATAACAGGTTTGTGTGACTTCATGCACATATAAAGCGGCTGTTTTTCGTGTATAGGATGTGATTTCTTCTCATAACTTAGGCTCCACTTTCCGTGTACGTTTTCACATTTTAGTCATTTAGGCGCTCTTATCCAGAATGACTTACAGTTTGTGCAATACACTTAATGTGTCTTGGAAAACCAACATCTGACAATGATAATAAGTACACTTTCCTTCATCGAAGGCATTCGAGGGCAAAGTCAGTGCCAGAGAAATGTTAAGTGATTTATTTGGGTGGTGAGGGTGAGGGATGGGATACACATATTCATTTAGATTTTAATCACAGAGGTGTTCAGTTGCTTTTGGAAGAGTGAAATTTCATAAAAATAATACATTTACCTTGGTGCAAAAATTTTACGGTTAAAAAACTTTCGAACTCTATTCCTAATTTTTGTGAGGTTCATTCCATACACAATAGGATTTAACAGAGGAGGAACAATGAGAAACTCCACAGACATGACATTCCTCAGGTCCAACAGACTGGTGTTGCTGCCATAACGAGCGCACATCACATCAAATAATAAAGATATTACAAAGTTAGCCAGAGTGATCAAATGAGGCAGACAGGTCTGCATGAACTTCCTCCTTCCTGCCTGGGAACGCATAGATGCTTTGATGATGTTCACATAGGAAATCAGGATAAGTATCGCTTGAGAAAAGTGAAAAATCGTGATAATAAAGCTGTAGAGATTGTTCACAGTGGTGTCAACACAGGAGAGCTTCACCACCTCCCAGTTTGTGCAGTAGAGTTTATCAATGTAAACCCCACAGAGTGGTAAGCTATCTAATAGCACCAAACCAATGCCACATTCTATCAATGAAAAAAGCCATGTTAGAAGAAGTAGCGTCCGCACTTTTCTAATAGTCATAATAGCGTGGTAGCGTAGTGGCTTGCAGATGGCAACATATCTGTCATAGGCCATTACAGTTAAGTTTGTAAATTCACAGGAAACAAATATGTAGATAAAATATATCTGCGTTATACATCCAATGTAGGTTATCACATGAGAGTCAAATAAAAGGTCATAAAGCAACTTTGGGTAGAATGCTGAAGCACCAATTATCCCATTAACACACAAATTGCAGAGGAATAAATGCATTGGGTCATGCAACATTTTCTCTGGAACAATAGCAAAGATCAGTGTTACATTAATAAAAATTGTGAAAAGGTAGATGATGAGAATAAAAGCAAAGTAGATGTGTCTGTTTGTCTGCGTCAAGTTCAGTCCATGCAGCACAAACACTATCTCCTGGGAGGAGTTGAACAGGGCTCTCATTGACAAGGCTTGTGTCGACCGTACCTGAGAAAGATCAGTTCATCCAAGTTTGATTGGTATATTTTAAAACAGTATGACGCCATTTTAAGTGACTGCCCACCATATAGCAGCCCCGCACACCTCACAACATTTATAGCTATTCATCAAAACAGTGTTAATGGTATTCAGATATTCAACTTGATACTGATTGCGGAACAATCCAGAACCATCACACTTTATCAACCAACTGAAACAATAGAGCAAGAAGCAATGAGTACATTTGTTAACATAATCACATTTTGGTATACATGAAACATTACAATTATTTAAAATATATACATTTACACCTTAAAAACAAGGTTAGTAGTCCAAAAAGTAAAAAATGTATACCCTTGAATATTAGGAATTGTTATCATTATCGTAGTTGAAGTATCGACACATTGTAATTTGTTTTTAATGTTCTCCGCAATGACTGATAGACTACTTCAGATCACCAGATCATACCTGGGTATGACACCTCTCTATTCTCTGCATCTTTCTTATATCAGGAATCTGAGTTTCCCAACTGCCATAGCAACATCTAAGATGCATCGAGTGATGACAGACCACCCTCCCCCGAGGTCAACTTCCAAATGATACTTTGTGGATGAAAGGTTTATTTACCCTACTTAAACATCACCCAGCACACCCAGAAGAGGTCTGGTCACCCCTCTGAGCCTAGTTCCTCTCTAGGTTTCTTCCCAGTATCCAGCCACCATGGGGAGTTTTTCCAAGCCACTGTTCCTCAGCACGCAGCTTATTGGGGTTTCAAAATGGATGTTTTTGTAAAAGCAGATGATGTAAAAAGGGCTTTATAAATACATTTGATTGATTAAATATTTGGTCTAATGACACTTCATGTGTTTTCTTCCCAACAACAGACGGCTCAGCTCACTACTCCCATACAGCAGATTTCACTTAATAGGGCAAGGAAACAGTATGATATCATGAATCCAAACCTAGTGAATAATATCAAAACATTTCACAAAAATTGTTAACTGACGAAGGCTGAAAGACAAAACCTTATGAACGTAATCATTCAATTATAGAGCTACATGTAAAATCGGCAAACCAAAAACATGTTAATATACTAATGTATGTTAATGTAGATAGTAACAACGTATTTAATGAAGGACAGCGCTTTTATAGTTGATGCTGTAAATGATTTGTACATGATAAAATACAGAGGGAAATGTGGGAAGGTCATGCTTTTTAAATTTCATTCCTAGGGAGGATTTAAAATGTTTTATCCTTTGGAGGATCATAATCCTTTTGATTTCATAATCAACTACAGATTTTGGGATTTTACGTATTCAGCACCAGCTTAGAACTCTTACTCTTTTATTATGAAGCCATGCTGTTGTAATACGTACAGAATATGATTACATATTGTCTTGCTGAAATAAGCAAGGCCTTCCCTGAAAGGTATGTTGTCTGGATGGCAGCAAATGTTGCTCCAAAGCCTGTTTATAATGTTCAGCATTAAAGTGCCTTCACAGATGTGCAAGTCATTAATGCCATGTGTACTAATGCACCGCTATACCATTACATATGTTGGCTTTTGAACTGTGCACTGATAGCAAGCTGGATGGTCTAAGGATATGTCTATAAGACTCCCTGGTGCCCCTGAATCTACCAATGCATGACACTAGGAAAGAAACAGAATCTGAAAGAAAGAAAACATTTAGGCTCATATGTTGGACGGAGGGTTCCCAAGGAACTGATGATCACCCTGCCAGCTGCCTCGGTGGCTGAGCGTCGCTCTGACAGACTTCCAGGACCAGTTTTATGGACAGACTCCTTAATGTCCTTGAGTGGCGAGATTGTTGTCCAGGCAAATGGACATTGAAACCAGCTGGTCGAAGGTTAGTTTGCTAGCCTGGCAGGCCAACTCTTTGCGAACGTCTTCATTGAGGCTTCCGATATATTGGTCGATGAGGGCCCATTCGTTCCAACCCGAGCCGGCAGCCAGGGTCCTGAAAACTAATGAGAAGCCCTGGACACTCCTATTTCCCTGTCTGAGATAGAAGTGGCCTTCCCCCGCCTCGCTCCCTTCAGGTGGATGGTCAAACACAGGCCGGAAAACAACGGATAAACTCTGGGTAATTGTCCAGCTCTGGTCCTTCTTCCCTCCACACACGGTTTTCCCACACCAGGGCTTTTCCTGAGAGACCGGTGACAAGGGCAGACACTCTCTCTCAATTGGACCCAACTGGGGTTGGAATCCATTTCAAGGTGCGTTATTCTGTGAAGTGTTCACAGCGCTTCACTTTTTGTTATGTTATAGCCTTATCCCAAAATAAAATAATTATTTTTTTTGCTAGAAATTCTACACACAACACCCCGGGATGACAGTGAAAAAGTTTGTTTAATATTTTTAATAGATTTTCAAAAATTAAGGACAAAAATATAAACATGAACAAAAGTATTCCCAGCCTTAAAGCATCCTTTTTTTGACCCCTTCAAGAGGGTCATCCTTTATAGTAGAACGATGTCCTTTGTATTGTGGATTCTCAAAACCCTTAACTAAAAGAAGTATGAATAGATTGTTTGAGAAAACTCCATGAGTATATTTGTGAAAATCTGTAAAAAGAATATAAACAAGTATATTGACATGTAGTTTTTATTCAGACGCACATGGTATCCTCCAACAGGTAGGCCTTTTTATTTCACATTTGGACATCCCCAGGGGGTCCCAACTTCTAAAAGATGTTTATTGTTTGAACATGTAACATTATATACAGAAATTCTACACTATTTCTTTAAAAAACTCTAAAATATCAACCAAAATTGTCAATTTTGGGTCCCTATATCAGTGTGATGGAACATTTAATAAAATAAATCCAAGATCAGATTTGATTCTGATCAGATCAGGTTAACCTCTGAAAAAATGTGTAGGTTTTTGATGAAATCATGAAATACAGTGTATTTTTGGTTGGGATTTGGAAGGCTACTTTCTACTTTACAGAAATACACAAACAACATTCTTTGCAGCAGACTGTCCCCGACAACGTGGAAAAAACAGAAGGCTTCTATTTGTAATAATTCCGGAGACATGAATAGAAATGTAACAGGTAGCTTTTCAACGCAATTTTGGGTTAAGGGTTTACTTTGTTGAAGCACCTATGGCAGCAATTACAGCCCCAAGTCTTTTTGAGTATGATGCAAAAAGCTTGGCGCATATTTTTTGGGCAGTATCACCCATTCTTCTTTGCAGGACCTCTCAAGCTCCATCAGGTTGAGGAGTGTCGGTGCGCAGCCATTTTCAGATCTCTCCAGAGATGTTCATTTGGGTTCAAGTCTGGGCTCTGGTTGTGTGCTAAGGGTGGTTGTCCTGTTGGAAGATGAACCTTCGCCCCAGTCTGCGGTCCATAGCGCTCTGGAGCAGGTTTCCATCAAGAATGTCTCTGTACATTGCTGCATTAATCTTTCCCCCAATCCTGATTAGTCTCCCAGTTCCGGCCGCTAAAAAACATCCCCACAGCATGAGGCTGCCAGCACCATGCTTCACATTAGGGATGGTATTGGGTAGGTAATGAGCGGTGCCTGGTGACATGACCAGAGAATTTAATTTACAATGGTCTTTGAGTCTTTTAAGTGCCTTTTGGCAAACTCCAGACGGTCTGTCATGAGACTTTTACTGAAGAGTGGCTTCCATCTGGCCACTCTGCCATACAGGCCTGATTGTTGGAGTGCTGCAGAGATAGTTCTCCTTCCGGAAGGTTCTCCTCTCCTCACAGAGCAATGCTGAAGCTCTGTCAGAGAGACCATCAGGTTCTCTGTCACCTCCCTGACTAAGGCCCTTCTCTCCCGATCGTGCAGTTTGGCCAATCGTAGGAAGAGTCCAGGTGATTCCAAACTTCTTCCATTTACGGGTGATGGAGGTCACTGTGTTCATTGGGTCCTTCAATGCTGCAGTTTTTTGTACCCTTTCCCAGAACAGTGCCTCGATACAATCCTGTCTCGGAGGACTACAGACATTACTCTTCTATCTCAGACAGGGAAATAGGAGTGTCCAGGACTTCTCATTAGATTTCAGGTCCCTGGCAGCCCTCATGGCTTGGTCAACTGTGGGACCTTAGCCCTCCTGGTTTTGCTGCAGAACAAACAGATACCTGACGAATCTGTAACGTTCCGTTTTCGGCGTTCCGTGTTTTTTGGTTTCGGTTCGTTCCCGTTGCCTTTTTTTTTTTTATGAACGCTGCCCGGGTTTTCCGTTATTGGATGCACCTGTTGCCTGTTACGGTGCTTCCTATATATTTCGGTTGTTTGTTTTGTTCGTTGTGAGGTATTGTACGTTCTACGTCTGTACTAAGCTGTCTTTCTCTTCAGTCTATCGTCTGTTCGTGTGTTAGATTGCGTATTAGGCATCTACCGTCATTCCGTGTACCAGTCCTCTGCCTGCCCTCGACTACGTCTCCTGCCTAGCCCTTGCCTGTTCTCTATACCCCCAACCACATTCATTACAGATTCCAGCTGCCACTCTGCTGACCCCCCCTCCCAACCTAGATCTAGACGATCCTGACGATTCTAGCTGCCACCAGGCTGAACCCCTAATCAACCCACCCTGGACTGTTTCTGTCCTGCCAATCTGATCATGCTTGTCACCATCATTATGTCACCATCGTTATTATTATGGGGTATTGTGTGTAAGATGTTTAGGAAACACATGTATTAAATCCATTATGGAATAAGGCTGTAACATAACAAAATGTAGAAAAAATCAATGTGAATACTTTCCTGTTGCAAACTAACAATACTGTGGTTTGTGGCCTAAAACACATTCACCCTGATAGTTATGAGTTGTTTAAACTACTATAATTGTTTTTCTGAATGGTGGTTAACCTGTTTTCATGAAGCACTATGATAAATATAATATTTTTGAGAACTGAGATTTCACAAATCAGAGATTTACACCTTCAATTATTTATTGTGACCAGGTTGTATTGAGGGAAGTCACCTTTTTTTGAGGCACCAGAATTGGGACAGATTTATATAGTTCCAAATTATTGACATGTGTCTTTGAAATTCAATAACTACTTATAGTCTGTGACACATTGACCACATCAGACAATGTATATATCATCCTAAACACAATTACACCACATAAACAATTAGCTTAGAGCAGAAACTTTACAGTTAAACATCTTACTTACTCGGTTACGAATCTGACTGAGGTTCATTCCATATATGATTGGATTTAACAGTGGAGGCACAACGAGAAACTCTACAGCCATGATGTTCCTCAGAGCCAGCAGACTGGTGTTGCTACCATAACGAGCGTACATCATATCAAAGATAAGAGATATAGTGAAGTTAATCAGCGTGATCAGATGAGGCAGACATGTCTGCATGAACTTCTTCCTCTGCACCTGAGAACGCAAAGATGCTTTGATGATGTTCAGATATGATATCAGGATAAGAATTACTTGAGAAAAATGAAATGACATGAAAATGAAACCGTAGAGGTTGTTCAGAGATGTGTCAACACATGACAGCTTCACCACTGCCCAGACTGAGCAGTAGAGTTTATCAATGTCAACACTACAGAGGGGTAACCTAGCTATTAGTACTATTCCAAGAGTAATTTCCAGCCATGATAAAAGCCATGTTAGAAAAAGCAGTTTCCACACTTTGCTAATAGTCATAATTGTGTGGTAGTGTAGTGGCTTGCAGATAGCAACATATCTGTCATAAGCCATTGCTGTTAAGTTGGTAAATTCACAGAATATATATAAGTAGATGACAAATACCTGTGTCAGGCACCCTATGTATGTTATAACATGAGAGTCAAATAAAATGTCATAAAGTATCTTTGGGTAGAAAGCTGAAGAACCAATGATACCATTAATACACAGATTACAGAGGAATACATACATTGGGTCATGAAACATTTTCTCCAGAACAATGGTAAAGATCAATGTTACATTAATAAAAATTGTGAAAAGGTAGATGATGAGAATAAAAGCAAAGTAGATGTGTCTGTTTGCCTGCGTCAAGTTCAGTCCATGCAGCACAAACACCATCTCCTGGGAGGAGTTGAACATTGATGTCATTAACATTTCTCAGGGCAAATGCTCACAGGATATGAGCATTTTGCTTTTAACTGCATACGGCCTTCTAACAACATTAACAACTCTCTGTTTACCCTTCATGTTTGTATTTTGATGGCAGGACAACCCAAACCTTCCTGCTTGGTATTTTTAATAATTTCCGTTGGTATATCGAAAGCAGGAAAACCCATCTTGTTTCAGCCGCTTGAGAACAGTAAATAGAGTGCAGTTAGTACAGTGTTCTACTTATTTTCTGGTGTATATGAAGCAATATTGTTTATAAATATATTTGCAAATCATTCAACTGACTGTTTGGGAAAAAAACTAATTAATTTACTCAAATCAAAGCATATGATCAAAGGTTGTTGAAGCTGATGGTTGATGGATATCATGGTTGATTAAATGTCGTTAACATGGTTCCCAACATAATCACATGCTGGTTTACAAAAAGAATTATTATCATAAACAATAAATAAAATATCTTTCACAATATTTTAACACAAATTTGGGGAGAAACCTCCTATTACCAAACTGTAGTAGTCATAGAAAAATAATAGGCCGTTACCATAATAAACAGAAAATAAACAATAGATTTTACCTGGAAGATGATACATTGCACTGTTCATTTATGTTGGGTCTCCAGAACTGATTAGATCATATGGCACTCCTCTCTCCACACCACACATTTATTGGGACAAATTAAAGTATCTGGAGAGAGTGACGACACATACCACTACCTCTGGAGGTTCCTTTCCTAATGAGTTTGGATTCTACATCTAAAAAGTGTTATGACTAGCATTCTCTACTTCTGCCAGAGTGGCAAAATAATGTACACATTTATTCAGGGCATCTGTATGGGTTTTAATAATGCAGCAGCACAAAACAGTCACAAACAGCAAGTGTCATTACAGAGGAAATGCAACAGCTATAACAAGACAATGCCCCAAAAAAAGGTACTGTTGAAACAGCATATAATATCACCACGCACACGAAATGAGTAACAACAACGCACGTGGAATAGGAGAGCAGACGGAACAGAAATACACTTAGCAATGATGAGAATCAGGTGTGTTTCCTTGGTGACAGGACAGTCTGTGGTGCGTTCAAGAGAAGGGTTGTGAGGTATTGCGAAGCTGAAGGAGTTACTGGCCTGGAATATAGAACCAGGGGAACGGCTAGAATGATTCAGCCCCGGACCTGGAGAGGAGTCAGCCCCGGACTAGGAGAGGAGTCAGCCCCGGACCAGGAGAGGAGTCAGCCCCGGACCAGGAGAGGAGTCAGCCCCGGACTAGGAGAGGAGTCAGCCCCGGACCAGGAGAGGAGTCAGCCCCGGAAAAGGAGAGGAGTCAGCCCCGGACCAGGAGAGGAGTCAGCCCCGGACCAGGAGAGGAGTCAGCTCGGACTAGGAGAGGAATCCGCCCCGGACCAGGAGTGGAGTCAGCCCTGAACCGGCAGCAACCAGTCATAGGTGAACTCCGGAGGTGTCGTCAGCCAATCCATTGCCAGCTCCGGATGCAACGGTCCAATCACCTGCAGGCTCAGACACAATATTCACACGTATACTCTGTTTAATGAAAACCAAACACGATATACGTGCTTATTCGAACGATGCAGTGGGGAACCACAAAAAAAGTTATTTTGCAAACTTTTTGCCAGCTATTCAGTCTTTCTTTTGTGGAAGATAGGAAGCTAGCTAGCTAGCTAATTGGACATATCTTAGTTTTTGTTTTTGTATTTGGGAGAGGCTGCCAGCACCATGCTTCACATTAGGGATGGTATTGGCCAGGTAATGAGCGGTGCCTGGTTTCCTCCAGACATAACCAGAGAATTTAGTTTCTTATGGTCTCTGAGTCTTTCAGGTGCCTTTTGGCAAACTCCAGACGCGCTGTCATGTGCCTTTTACTGAAGAGTGTCTTCTGTCTGGCCACTGTACCATGCAGGCCTGATTGGTGGAGTGCTGCAGAGATGGTTGTCCTTCTGAAACTTTCTAATGTCGTCACAGAGCAACGCTGGAGCTCTGTCAGAGTGACCATCAGGTTCTTGGTCACCTCTGTGGCCCTTCTCTCCCGATTGCCAGTTTAGCCGGGTGGCCAATTCTAGGAAGAGTCCTGGTGGTTCCAAACTTCTTCCATTTACGAGTGATGGACGTCAGTGTATTCAATGGGATCCTGTTATCTGTTATCATTATGGGGTATTGTGTGTAAAATATTTAGGAAAAACATGTATCGAAACCATTTTGGAATAAGGCCGTAACATGAAATGGGGAAAAAGTGCTGTGAATACTTTCCGGATGCACTGTAACCACAAACTAACTTACAATAGAAAAAATACTGTGGTTTGTGGCCATTCAATCATTCAAGTTTATTCATATAGATCAATTCATTCATAGAAGCAATTCAATGCGCTTTGCATAAGATAGTAAGGACATTCAAAGACAAATACAATTGTAAACTGTTTGATTAAAACAGACATGGAACAATTTAACATGTACAGATTAAAATAAAAAAAGAAAGAAAGAAAAGGCTAAAAGATAAATTAAGAAGGATTTTAAAGGATTCCATGTGGCTTTTAAAGTAGCTATTAAAGCTATAGGGCACATAGTGAGGTCAAGCCCTCAGTCATAGGCACGTGAAAACAGAAGGTTTTTTTAAACCAGATTTGAAAATGGATAGGTTTGGGTCATGTCTAAGATCTTTTGGTAGCTTGTTCCAGTTGTGTGCCGCATAGCTACTAAATGCTGCTTTGCCATGTTAGTTTAGACTCTGGGCTCTACTAGCTGTAGAGCTGTAGAGGCCTGCTTGGTTTATGTTCTTCATACATATCCAAGAAGTATTTGGGCCCAAAACCATTGCGTGATTTAAAGACTACAAGCATCACGGTAAAATATATTCTATAACTGACTGGAAGCCAATGCAAAGATTTAAGAACCGTAATGTGCTCTGCTTTATTTGTCCCAGTTAGCATTCTGGCTGTAGCATTCTGATAGAACTGCAGCTTTTTTATAGTCTTTTTGGGAAGTCCATTACAGTAGTCAACTCTACTAGAGATAAAAGCATGGATAAGCTTTTCTTGGTCTATGCGGGACAGCAAGCCCTTGATTCTAGCTATATTTTTAAGATGATAGAATGCTGTTTTGGTGACCGTTTTGATTTGACTGGAGAATGTGAGTTCAGAGTCTATTAGAACACCAAGATTATCTCAGTTTAATCTTGGCTTAATTGTAGACAGTTTTGGTTGATCCAGGTAGTTAATTGTTCAATGCAGTGACACAATGAGTCTATTGAGCTATAATCAAACGGTTGGAGAGCCATATATATTTGAGTATGATTTGCGTAGCTATGGTAGTTGATGTTGTTCTGTAGAATTTGGCCCAAAGGTAGCATATAGAGATTGAAGAGAAGCGGTCCGAGAACTGATCCCTGGGGTATTCCTCATCTCATAGCCACCCTATAAGATTTGTGATTGCCATAAGTGACAAAGTAACTTCAACCATCCAAATAAGACCTAAACCAATTAAAGACTGTCCCGGACAGTCCTACCCAATTTTCCAGCCTGTCGACAAGAGTTCTGTGGTCTACAGCATCAAATGCAGCGCTGAGATCTAATAAAACAAGTACTGTTATTTTATCTGAATCAGCTGTATATTATTTAGAAGTTTAATCAGAGCTGTTTCAGTACTGTGGTGAGGTCGGAAGCCATACGGAAGTTTGTCTAGGAGACCATTTGTGTTCACAAAGATGCTGAGTTGATTGAAGACAACCTTCTCAATGATCTTGGTTACGAAAGGGAGATTTGAAATAGGTCTATAGTTGATTAATTTAGATGCATCCAGTTTTCTCTTTTTAGTAGAGTTTTAATGGAAGCTGTTTTTAGGGATTTTGGAAAAATCCCTGAATGCAGGGAGCTAATAACTATTTGCTGTAGGTCCTTTATTATAGAGTTAAGAATAGTTTAAAAAAAGTCAGATGGCAGGGTGTCGAGACTACATGTGGACACTTTAAGATGACGAACTGTTTCCTCTAGGGTCTTGATCTTGATCAATTGTATTAAAAACCGACATAATAACGTTATGTCTTGGTGGTTTTATTGGCGATACAGTGTAATTGTTTGACTGTGTTGTTATGATGCTCAGTCCAATACTTTAGATTTTTTCACCAAAGAAACATGCAAATTCATTACATTTAACTGTAGACACATGTTCAGATGCTGTCTGACTTAGGGCGTTTGTAAGCTTGTCAACCATAGCAAATAGCGTGCAGGTATTGTTGATATTGTTGTTTATCATTCCCAATAAATGTTGCAGCCTTGCATAACTCATAATTGAAGCTACCAAGGCTTTGTTTATGGATGCCATAGTTGATTTGAAATTTAGTTTTTCTCCATTTACGTTCCGTTTTCCTACATTCTCTTTTCAGGGCAGTTATTGCTACCTTGTTTCTCCAAGGTGCATTCTGTTTGCTCTTAGTTTTCTTTACCTTTATCGGTGCAACATGATCCATGGCATTCAATATTTTGGCGTTAAACTCATCCAGGAGTTCATCAACTGACTCTTCACCTAATGTTGGCAAGATAGCTATTGCCTCCATAAACTGAGCATTGATGCTCTCATTAATGTACCTTTTCCTAACAGAAACTGAGTTTACTTTAAAAAAAGACACCGAAATGATCAGACGTTGTGTGGAATTCGGTATTAAAGATGTTGGGTGCTGGACTGGAATCATGTCTTTGGGGAGTAGACTCCTAAGGAGTAAGGCTGGAGGGTTCATAGGTTACTTGGGACATTCCAAAAGAGGGGGGTATAGGTTGAATTATCACCAGTGGATGGTTCTGTTTAGGTTATGGGGGTTTGAGGAATGTTGACTTAGTTTAGAGCTGTAGGAAAGTGTAGGGAGCCACCCCCTCCCATCAAGGCTGGTGTGCTGGCGGAGAGTTCTGTAGATTAGGTTGGGGGAGTTAATTTGTTTGGTTGGAATTCCTTAGGACAGATACTAGTGATAAGATCTAAATGGTAAATTCCCAGTTGAAGCCATGAAGAATGGATAGATATAAGGGGTTTAAAAACATTTTGTAATACAAAGCTTTACATTTAGTTGGATAATGCCAAACCCTCCAGTCAAGGTTTTAACATTGTGTTGTGCGAGTTTTCATCCTAATTTCTCATAAAGGAGTCCTGAAATCCTGCCACCCTGATAGACTGAACGGGGCTACTGCAAAAGGGGGTCCAGATCATTCCAGGTCCAAACCACGCCCGGACCACTGAAAGACTGTCTTGGGGTCAGAATTGGACTCTGATCATTTCCAACACCACGAACAAGGAGAGATTAGAGAAATGGAGGAAGGCACACAGAAGAACTACAAGACTCCTGCATTGATGACTACAACAGCCAGGAGTCATTTGACTGGACATGATGAAACCCGAGAGGAGAGGGGAGTTGGATTTTAACTTTTACAGCAGTGGGATATTTCATTTGGATTTTAGCAATTTTCTGACACAGGTTGATTACATGGGATGTTTCTTTATTTTGGTTGTACTTTGGCTAACTTTGGTACTTTGGTGTTTTGTCCCATTTTGAGTATTTTGTTTTTATTTGCATTTTGGAAAATTATACCCCTATAGCGGACAGACTAGCTTTCTTCTGATCTTGTGATTTGGCTGACCAATTAATATTTACGTGTATGGAAGTATACCTTTGACACAAAGGTTTTCAATTAGACTCAGATACTTCCTATTGTTATTATTAATCTGAATGGATAATTAGTTTAAATTGGTTGTTAATAAGTAGTGATACTTCCATGCAACTGAAACAATTTATTTACTTCTCTGACATTTGAGGAGTGATCCCATCATCCGTAATGGTTGCATTTTACTTGTAATGTGTCTAAATATTAAGGCTAAGGTGAACATGTCAACTGAGGCAGGGTTTTTGTCTTCTCGTTTCTCCTATAAGGATGGTGTTGCAAACCTCTAACTCAGGGCATGGAGACGATTTGGACCAATGTGATGAAGTGAAACCTACAGAACCTTTCCCTTCGACACCTTCTGGGTCCCAGAACCCGATTCAAGGCACATGACCAATTTTTCAGGGAGAAGGCGGAAGGCCGGACCCTCAACAGATCTGGGGCACAGAGTGCCTCACTATGGAAGTCTAAAAGGACTGTTTTTGAACATCAGGACCAAGGCAGAGAGGCCTTTGGGTCAGTATGTGAAGGGAAGAGAACCACAAAAGGAGAATGTGCCAGGGGAAGTGAAAGGACTGGAGGGGGAACTTCTCAGATACATTTAGACTAGACCATGTATTGAGATAGAGGTTGCAACCGAAGGGTTCAGATGGAGCGGGAAGTCAAAACTAGAATGTGAATGATTTTGTTGGTGTCATATATAAGATCTAAGAAAATGGTGCTTGTGCAAATCAGGAAAGACGCAGAGGAAATTATGTGCCAGGGAACGGTGAAAAGGGGGCGAGGCTGAACCCCATGATGCTGTCCCTGTTGTCCTCGGCTCCCTGGTGCTGAAAGACGAATTGGGTTGATCTCGGAGACGAGATCAAAAGGGGGATTTGTGGAATTCGGTATTAAAGATGTTGGGTGCTGGACTGGAATCATGTCTTTGGGGAGTAGACTCCTAAGGAGTAAGGCTGGAGGGTTCATAGGTTACTTGGGACATTCCAAAAGAGGGAGGTCAGGGGGGGGTCAGGAAGTTAGGAGAATAAGACAAAGGACACTGTGTACATAGAAACCTATGATTTAACTTCTAGCTTGACCCCCACATATGGGACTGATAAAGTGACCCAGGAAGGAGAGGAGAGGAGACAGGCCAGAGGGGTCCTGTAGACTTCCTGGCACCGGACACAACAACACCATTCTTATCTACCTTGGAAAAGGTCACCAGATGGTTCACCCCAGGGCTGGGGGCTGCGACACGAGACACACCCACACAGGAAGCACGCGCAGCAATTTCTATACAACGGCTGAGTGGGGAATAGGCTACATAAAATGCGTCCAATGTGAACGGACTTCAGATCCTCTTGGCTGTCCTGCGAGACAGATCTCCGAATGCATTTGTAATAAAGGTCTATAATTTGGGAAGACTTGACGGCGTGGACATTCTCTGATTCGCAACCCGGGGAAACATTTGGTTTCAACAGTTGCCAAGTCTTTAACCATGACAGAGGAGACTTCTAGGCTTTTAGAGATATGTACATTCTTTCACATGTTAAGTGAGATCAAAAGTGTCAAGTAGTGCAAAAAGATCTTTGGCATGTTTGTCGGTGCAATTATCTACGTGGATGTTAAAATCCCCGGTTATAGCAAATCAGTTATAATCAACGAATATGACAGAAAGTTTTTCAGTAAAAATCATCAATTTATTTTGCAAAGCATCGTGGAGGTCTGAAAATGGTTAAAAATAAAATTTGGGGAGCCCCCTTCAGCGTAAAACAGAGGTATTCAAAAGAAATTAAAATACCAAGCTAGTTATCTTTGCATTGGAATGCATCTTTGAATAGGGCAGCCACTCCGCCTCCTTTCCTACCATTTCGACATGTATTCATATAGCCATATTCTTCAGGGGCTGTCTCATTGAGAACAGTAGCACTACAGTCTTCTGTTAGCCACGTTTCAGTGAGAAACATGAATTTCAACTGGTAGGAACTTATAATGTCATTTACCAAGAATGATTTTTTCGCGAGGGATCTGATATTAAGTTAAGCCATCTTTATAGGGATAATAGGGGGCCCTGGACTAGTACATTGACACTTTATAGATATAAAATTAGACAGGTTTTCTTCATAAAATGCAAGCACTCGATTCCTTCTATTTCTAATCAACACAGGAATAGAGATAATGGGTCCTAGCATGTTCTCTAGACAGTCAGCATTTCTAGTTTTACAATAGCAGGGACCCGAAGCACATCAAGGTTTGTGATGATAACACAATCGCACTGAGAGATATGAGTGGTTAACACTATAATTTCTAACAATAAATGTAGAGTTTGTCTGAATAATTGTTTTATCCTGTTTCAATAAGCCCTATGATAAATATAATATTCTTTAGAACTGACATTTCACAAATCAGAGATTTACACCTTCAATGATGTATTGTGACCTGGTTGTATTGAGGAAAAACTGGGACATATTTATAATCTCCAAATTAAGTACATATGTCTACTGCATTTGCATATATTTGAAATTCAATAACTGCTCATAGTCTGTGACCAATTGACCCTATCAAACAATGGTAAATATCTTCCTAATCACAATTAAACCACAAAAACATTTACCTGAGAGCAGAAACTTTACAGTTAAACATCTTTCTTACTCGGTTACGAATCTGACTGAGGTTCATTCCATATATGATTGGATTTAACAGAGGAGGCACAACGAGAAACTCTACAGCCATGATGTTCCTCAGAGCCAACAGACTGGTGGTGCTACCATAACGAGCGTACATCACATCGAAGATAAGAGATATAGTGAAGTTAATCAGCGTGATCAGATGAGGCAGACATGTCTGCATGAACTTCTTCCTCTGCACCTGAGAACGCAAAGATGCTTTGATGATGTTCAGATATGATATCAGGATAAGTATTACTTGAGACAAAACACATGATGTCATAATGAAACCGTAGAGGTTGTTCAGAGTGGTGTCTACACATGACAGCTTCACCGCTGCCCAGACTGAGCAGTAGAGTTTATCAATGTCAACACGACAGAGGGGTAACCTAGCTATTAGTACTATTCCAATAGTAATTTCCAGCCATGATGAAAGCCATGTTAGAAGAAGCAGTTTCCACACTTTTCTAATAGTCATAATTGTGTGGTAGTGTAGTGGCTTGCAGATAGCAACATATCTGTCATAAGCCATCGCTGTTAAGTTGGTAAATTCACAGTATAAGTATAAGTAGATGACAAATACCTGTGTTAGGCACCCAATGTATGATATAACATGAGAGTCAAATAAAATGTCATAAAGTATCTTCGGGTAGAAAGCTGAAGAACCAATGATACCATTAATACACAGATTACAGAGGAATACATACATTGGGTCATGCAACATTTTCTCCAAAACAATGGTAAAGATCAGTGTTACATTAATAAAAATTGTGAAAAGGTAAAGAATGAGAATAAAAGCAAAGTAGATGTGTCTGTTTGTCTGCATCAAGTTCAGTCCATGCAGCACAAACACCATCTCCTGGGAGGAGTTGAACATTGATGTCATTAACATTTCTCCGGGCAATTGCTCACAGGATATGAGCATTTTGCTTTTAACTGCATACGGCCTGTCTAACAACATTAACAACTCTCTTTTTACCCTTCATGTTTGTATTTTGATGGCAGGACAACCCAAACCTTCCTGCTTGGTATTTTTTATAATTTCCGTTGGTATATCGAAAGCAGGAAAACCCATCTTGTTTCAACCGCTTGAGAACAGTAAATAGAGTGCAGTTAGTACAGTGTTCTACTTATTTTCTGGTGTATATGAAGCAATATTGTTTATAAAATATATTT
>JACXGK010010509.1:0-17810 GCA_016801125.1 Novumbra hubbsi | reverse complement strand
ACTATTCAGTTATCATCTAAACTAGTGTCTGCTGTTCTACACATCACTATCATCACTATTCAGTTATCATCTAAACTAGTGTCTGCTGTTCTACACATCACTATCATCACTATTCAGTTATCATCTAAACTAGTGTCTGCTGTTCTACACATCACTATCATCACTATTCAGTTATCATCTAAACTAGTGTCTGCTGTTCCACACATCACTATCATCACTATTCAGTTATCATCTAAACTAGTGTCTGCTGTTCCACACATCACTATCATCACTATTCAGTTATCATCTAAACTAGTGTCTGCTGTTCTACACATCACTATCATCACTATTCAGTTATCATCTAAACTAGTGTCTGGTGTTCCACACATCACGATCATCACTATTCAGTTATCATCTAAACTAGTGTCTGGTGTTCCACACATCACTATCATCACTATTCAGTTATCATCTAAACTAGTGTCTGCTGTTCTACACATCACTCTCAGTGTCCAGTGTGTGATTTTGCTCCCCTCAGGGCATGAGAATAATACACAGATGACACACTGTTACAATGGGTATGATTGATATTTTAGTAATTTAGACGACACTTTTAACCAGAGCAATATATAGTAAACAAAGACATTTTAAAAGAGCTGAAACAACCCCACAGTTTAGTAGCAAGTTCATTTTATTCAATGAATTAGTTCTTGGCAAATGTCATTGCTTAAAATAGTTCCACTGCCTCTACCTCTGTATGTTCTCTTTCATTACCATTTTAAATGTTTTAGATGTTTTCATTACCATGTTTAGAGGGCAAATACTACTTGTCATTGCAAAAACATTTATTATATGCAAAACTAAGGACAATCACACCAATGTGTGAAACATTGTGCCATTAAACATTGTATAGCACTTGGTTATCGGACAAATGACTAGTGAACCATATTTCTAGTGAGGAACACACTATTAAAAAATAGTATCACAAGCAATCGTATACATTTGAGTCTGTTGAATATGAGTTACTGATAACTATTAATTACTTAAATTATGGCAAATGGCATATGTAATCTTCCTTAATGGACGCTAATGTCAATGGACGCTAATGCTAATGTTTCTCTGTGAGAGAGCAATCATCAGCATCACTTGGATATAAATATAGCTTCAGCCTAGTTCACTTGTTTTGATGTGATGATACACAGAAAAGTGTTAAAATGGACAAAACATACATTAAGCTTAGCTATACAAAGATCAATTGTTAGCTCAAATGAATAATTATTCTGTATGTTGGAAAATACAGTTCATATCACATGGAGTGACGAATGGATCATATGATTACGCAAAATACTGTCACAAAATATGATATAGTGTCACACCATATGAGGTTTCAAGCACGTACCACAAGATTGGGTTTTGTGGTTATGCGCTAGCACTCTAGCAGCCTACCGACTGCAACATGGTTACATTGATTTAAAAACAATAATATATTTTGCATTTTTATGTAAAAAGTTTCACATTGAAAGAGACTGAGAAATAGTACTGACATGGGAGGGCTGGACAAGAGACAACTCACACTAACCCTTCCATGTCCTATTGAGGTGTTTTCAGTACTTCCTGGTTGAACAAGGACCCCTCCTCCCCAAGGGCCTCAAACAATTGCCCGTTTTAATATCACAATAATGTTTTACACCATTTTATATCAATTTCTGGAATCCATTCTATGCCTGAACTCACAAATAGACATCTGTGTTATCATTCTGTACTTCCAGGAGTTCCATTTTTCCGTTTTTGCTTATTTTAATTCAAGTTTAAACTTTATGAAAGGTGCTTAGGACAATCACATCATATGAGCTTTTTCAAGTTTGGTTAAACATTTTTGTAAAAAAGTGATGAATTGCATGAAAGGTCAGTATGTTCACATGAGGCATATTGAATAAATTGAAATTGTATTAATATACATTTTTATATTCTTATATATATATTTATGTGTGTCTGTGTGTGTGAATACAAAACATGTTTGCTATTAGCTTGTTCAACGTGTCTAACTGTGGAGACAGTACCCCCTCCTACTGTCCCTCATACAGGGCTGGGAATGTGGCCAGTGAAGAGGGCTGGTTAGCCAACAATGGGTGAGACCTTTGAAATCAAGACAGGCACAGCCATGCATCTGGCCATATCATATATAGTTATTAAGGCACATAAAAAAGGTACAGTTTGATGAGTAAAGAAGATATTGAATAAAGATGAATATATGAATATATATTTATGGGAACACTGCTGTGTGGGCCTGTGATGGCCAGATGGCCCCTTGAGTCTGGTATACGGATTTGTCCTGGGTTGTGGGGTCCAGCGCCTCCTTCGGTGTGCAGTGGTCACTGCTGCCCTTTATAGTTTTTTGTTTGATCGCTGTTGTGTGTGTGTGTGGGTAGAGGGAGTGTGTGGGGGTGTAGAGGGAGTGTGTGGGGGTGTGTGGGGGTGTGTGGGTAGAGGGAGTGTGTGGGGGTGTGGGTAGAGGGAGTATGTGGGTGTGCGGGCATTTAAATATTACGATTTGAAATGATGCTAGTATAGATGGTTTACAGATTGATAATGTCTGCCGGCTAATGGCTAATTGGATCTACTCCCAAGGGAAATAAAATAAGAAAAACCACTCCAACCCAACATTGGTGTGTTCAGACTATCCAACTCAACGTTGGTATGTTCAGACTATGCAACTCAACGTTGGTATGTTCAGACTATCCAACCCATCGTTGGTATGTTCAGACTATTCAAACCAACCTTGGTATGTTCAGACTATCCAAATTGAATTGTCTTATTTGGATTATTGACCCAATATTTATGGTTGGTTACTCATGTCCATAACACGTAGTAAGAAATAGTTCTGGTAGCACAATGTTTTGGTCCTGACTGACCTGTACATCCCAGCTGACCTTGGCCTGTCAAAGAAGAGGTTTAGGAACAGCGCAGGAATGATATGGGAGGAGCCGCAATGATAATGCCTGAATGCTTTCTAACTTGGTTAGAAAGGATCGTCTGGGAGGTTTTCTGTTCCACTTCTGTGTGGTGTCATGTGCAACCTTAAGTAGCTTGGCGGATGCATTGGACAGTCATGTTCAGTTTAAAACATTCTCATTATAGTCTGAAATAATATATATTTATATCTTTACAAAATTATATTTACAATACATACAACTTACATTTCCAAATAAAAAAAAACTGTACAGTGCAATATATTGTTTGGACAGTGTGATTACATGGTCATAGTACCCTATTGTCACTGTAATCATAATGAAATGTATACATTTTGAAATATGATTTTTCTCTAAAAAGAAATCACATTGATGTATATAATAAATAAGTAATTTCATGAATGAACTTCCTCAGAATGAATTCTGCATAGTGATTACATAAATTAATCCACAACCTACAAGAAAATGTTTTGATGTGCTAGTCCTGTAGTAGTCCTTCTACCGTATTGGAACTGGGAGCACACAGGACGACCCAGACATGTCTTCCTCACAACAGCAACCATCTGAACTGGTTGCACCTCAGACCGAATGCTGTTAGTGGCAAGTACTAATGCCACAATGCTCACCAGAATTGCTTCAGTTACTTGGGCTCAGCTTTAAAGATGGAACTCGCTCTACAGAGGATGCTGTTTGTGTGTTTCTACCGTCCTTGGTGCCGAAGAGGAGACGACTCCATATGAATTACCTCGGACATGGCCGAAACGAAGGTCATGATGCGATCACCTAGGAATGATGTAACCATATGGTTGCTGCAGACACAGAGAGCCGTGATTGGGTAGAGGGTGGCTGTAGTAGTGCTCTACTAGAGCCGCCAAGCAAGGAAAGGTCATCTCTGACTCCAGGAAGACACAAGAAGCCTAGACCACCAACAAACACAAATGGACATCAAACATGACTGATGTGGTACTGGAATCCCCCAATGTATTCTCCAACATCTTAAAATGTACAATTTAAAAACAGCTGGTTCTGACCTCCTCGAAGAGCCTGTAGTTTCTTGCTTTGCCCAGACTCACATCCCAAACAACCAGCACCTGATCCAATGACAACCAAATGTTCATTCCCATTATTTATAAGAAATATACATTCAATAAATCAGTGTATTTTAACCATTGCGTTAGGGTGTGTTTATGCATCACAGAAAGTGTTGGTGTTATGTACCTTCGATGTTTTTGTTCCTGAATTTCTAAAGCAGTAGAGGCCATCCTGTGGGGCTCTGGAGCTTTCCTTGAATAACCTGTCAATAAAAGCACGTTACTAATTTATACATTCGACTCAGGCTTGACTCAAGACTCAGGGTTGACTCGAGAGTCAGGCTTGATTCGAGACACAAGGGCTGACCCGAGACTCAAGCGTTGACTCAAGAGTTGACTCAAGAGTTGACTCAAGAGTTGACTTAGACTCAAGAGTTGACATAGACTCAAGAGTTGACTCTGCTGTCTGTTTGCGCCAGTGGCTAGAACTGAGTCAAAGCAATAGTATGGAAGCAATCAAATTTGATTTTAATGTGGTTATTAGCATTGACTCCAGTCCAGCCATGTAATAAGCGTTCATCCCAGGAGCAGCCTCCATTGGTTCAACAGCACAATGACAGGGTAAGTTCCATGATTGCACACTAGTCGGCGCTGAAGTACATAGACAGAAATATACAGACAGAAATATGCAATACAGAATGACATGTTTCTTACTTCTCAACACTGCTTGTTTCGGTTGTGTCCACAAATACAGAATCTGGTAATTTCACCTAAGATAAAAAAAACAGTCCGTAAGTCAGCAGTCCATAAAAATCTATAATACACTGATAACCTATAGTACATTAATACTATATAGTATTGGGATAGTAAATGGGATTGCGCAATGAGATTATGGAGTTTGAAATAAGGTCATATGCATGTACCCACTGACTAAACAACAACATAGTGCTTGACCTAGCCAATGGCAAATATGGTGGCTGCTTACATTCTCATAATCATCATCTGAATCCTCATTGGAGTCCTTGCAAACATTATTTTTCTTTCTTAAAGAGGCAGGCACCTCGTCTACTGAGGTTCGGAAGCTTTGTCCATCTGGAGATGATCTTCTGAAAAGAAATTGGTGTTTTAAAAATATGCTGTAGACAGTTATTTGAATATATAATGATGCCACATGTCTTGAGATCAAATGATATTGTAATGAGATAACAGTGAGGCCTTTCTGTGGTGTATTCATCCATTAATGGGTGTGTGGCGAGAAAAGAAGAACTCACTGTGAGGGCCGTTGGTGGGGTTTCGGCTTTGCTATGGGAGGTTTGAGGATCGGGGGGGGCTTGTACATTCCAGACTTGTTGTGGTTCAGTGCTGGCAAGACCTGTGGTGGCAGCTCTGGTGCTGGTCTTGGACTGGGCACACTTGGGTTGTGACGGAGTTTGTTGCTAATGCTAACAGGTGGACTGCGGCTGGACTCCAGCATCGTCTTTCTCTCCAGGTCACTGCAGATGGGTAGGGTGGCGGGAGATTGGAGGACCACTGGGAAAGCAGGCTTACAGTCTCTGCGGTTTGCCTCAGGTATGGTGGAGATGGACAGTTTCCCAAAGGTCACTGGCTTCTTCATGCAGGCGGGGGGAGGGGCAAGAGGGGGGGGTTTCTTAGAGACCTTGTGAGCAGAAGGAGGCGGAGGGGGGGGCTTATTTGGGATGTCCATGTGTCCATGATGGTTTTGGACGAGCTCTCCCAGTTTGGGTGGAGGTAGGGGCGGAGGTGTTTTTTTTAGATTTGCAACAGAGGGGCTCCTGTTGGGAGCAGGGACCGGAGGAGGGACACATTGCCTGAACATCGACGGGACAGGAGGAGGTGGGTAGGACGGTGGTGGAACGGTGGGTCTTCCTTCAATAGCAACAAAACAACAGGAAACATTTCATAAATCACTGACACATTCATAAGGAGTTGAGCGACTCTTGTTTCATATATCTGCAGTATATATAAATGCACAGTCTCAAATGGAGCCAAATTGTACAACAAACCTATTGCAATGACAATCCTGTCTCTTTCAAGCATTTACAGTTCCAGCACAATTCACACCCACACATCCCAGAACGCAAAGGTATTGTAGTGCAAAGTACCTGTAGAAGATGGTGGGCTGTCTGGCTGTACATAGTCCTCTTCATCGTCAACATCATCGTCATCTAACATGTAATCTAAACAAGAAGGTGCCATTTGTTAGTTCACAGCTCCAATGACTGAGAACAGGTCTTGTGGAACAAAGACATGTAGAGGGTTTCAAAATTCACCAAAACATTTTGATGAGAAAATGAATGTATGCTTCTGGCCTTGGTTGCATAATTGTGCACCACCTTTATAATAGGGATTAGACATATCTTTAGATTCAACCAATCACATCCCAAACGTAATTGCCATCATCTGACATCTATTGAATAATTATGATAAGGACAAAATGATATCAGCTGTGACTATAAGATTTTCTTATAGCCAGTCGTCTACAAGTAGCTAACATAATATTTACAAAATATTATTGAAAGATCAGGAGAGGGATATAAAAGCATTTTAAATGCATTACACACTGAAGACCATAACTGACAAGTGAAGAAGACAAGATGGCATTGAAAATATCAGAATATCCCTCCAAAATAACGGACAAGGAGCAGGGCTAAACTCATCAGGGAGGCTACCAATAGTCCAAAAGAACTTTAAAGGAGCAACAGGAATGTCTGGCATTAGCGGGGCACTCCCTGCATATGACAACTGTTGTGCCTATTGGTCTATTCTCCACAATAATGAGCTGTGAACAGGAGATCCCGTTTACATTTGGCTGAGCTTGAAATCTTCTGCAAAAAGAGTCAATGGCCAAATCCAAGTGTGCTTGGTAGACTTGACAGAGTCTAAACAGACTAACTGCTATAATCCAAGCACTGATCTACATTGCATTGTTTTATGCGACAGTGGACCAGGGACAGTCTGACACATACGCTCAGGTATCCTTGTGAATCCGAGGAATGCTCTCTCTAACTTTTCTGGCTTTTGTTGGACCTTTGGGGGGACATGAGCCCTTAGACCACACCTTACGACTAACTGTCCCAAATGATTCATAGCTGTCCCAGTCCAAAGTCTATTCTGGTTGGGTTTCAGATCAAGTTGCTGCCTGGTGATTCCTTCCGCCCACCTCCCACCTGAGGTTCCACGCTGTCCCTGTCCTTGTCCACCTGATTATGCAGTGGACTTCTATTTAAGGACTCTGGACACAGCCCACATGCAGTTGTTGACCTGCTTGTCTTCTGATCATCCAAAATGTCATGCTCTTTCATAATCTTCACCAGAAGAGGGTTAGGGCCAACCCTCAGAGTCTCGTTACGCTCTATGTTCCTTCTTTGGAATTTCAAGTAAAAGCACTTTGTGACAGCTCCTGATGTAAAATGGGCTTTATAAAATACTTTGGATTTTGACATCATTCCACAAAGTATTGGTTTTGGGATGTGAACACTAAACGCAACCAAGTAATTGATTAATTCATTATGCATTATTTTGTTTTATTTTTTAGAGAATTTTTAAGAGATCTTATTAAAGGTGCAAAAAATCAAAAATTTGTCTTGATGCAAGCTTTTAAATCAAGAAAAGCTGGATTCTCAATAAACATGAGACTTTAAACATCCACTGTATTGCTTCAGAACTGATTGGTCTCTTACTGCCTTCTGGGTCGTCTGTAGCATGAGTTAAATCCAAGGTTCGCTCAATAGATCCATAGAAGCTCTCTGCATCAGAATCGGAGTCACTATGGCCAAAGAGATTTGTTATTGGCTACAAAAGAAACCAGGACCATGGAACTGACTTAGTGATTACACATACATACTTTTGGTTAGACAGAGCATATACTGTATGAGATAAAGGAGATAAAACTTGAAGGCTGTGAAAATCAGATGATTCAGCGAATAACCATTTATCAGAAAGAGGAAGTGACCTCAGATTAGACGATTTGGTAACAACGTCTTTTTTTACTGACCTCAGAACATGTAACTCCCTTCTGTCATTATAATGATCAATTTCTTTGCGCAGGTTTCGCATCCATTTCTTTAAGTAAACAACAAATAATCAGTATTACATGATGTGATGATTAATATATTGTCTGCAGCCAGCTGGAATGGTAATGGTAATGTGAGAGATGTTGTACATATCTCACCCTTCTCTCATCCTCACTGGCTGCCGAGAAGTACCATGTCCGGTGCTTCTTACTGAAGTGGACCATTTTGAAAGGAAACACATTACTGGATGTGGTCTCTTCTGCTGCCCTCATCACCCTGTCAATAAGGACCATTGGGAAAACACATGTGAAACATATTTCAGAAATACATGTGAAATATGGGTTTTTTTCTCCCAAAAATATCTCGCTTCAAAAATGTACTTTTACCCTTTTTTGATTACATTATGTTTGCTTGTTTAAAATGTATTTAATATCTTCCAGATCATCTGAAACCTATAATAAATGAATGTAACATGACAAAATGACACATGCTTATTGTACATATTTCAGACTTTCAGACTAAACCAAACTGAATGGTCTTGACCGAGCCTGAAATGAGAAGATGATGATAAAAATAATGTTGCTGAGTGAAAATCAAGCATAAAAAATGGGTTAAATACTTTGTCAGGGCACTCTATTTCCTCTCAACATTTATTCCACAAAGTATTTGGAAGTATGTCACCAAAGACATGTCATTAAAGTAAGGATAATGCACAAAAAGGCAAATGTCTTATATTTGAAAAAATATAATAAAATGCATTCAAAAATATTTTTAATGTACCAACTGAAAATGCAAGAATACCAAATAATTACACATGTATGTATAGGCCACACAGGCAAGGGCTAATAGAGAGCAGTTAGCCTCCTCCTCAGTGATCAAATTGATTTCCTTTGCAAGGTACAAGCTGGCATCTGAGTCGTCGGTTTATTAATTAACTCCACAGTTGATCTCATTATTGCTGTAATTACATGGCATGCCGTCTTCCCTGCGTCCTATTGTCTGCCGAACCCACAGGATGAACTGGCTAGACTGACCGTGGTTCTGACCAGGAGTCTGCAATTACACAGCGCCACCATGGAGCTTCCGCATGCGCTTTAACCGACGGCGGAAATGGAGGCGCTCTGAGGACACCGCAGGCTGGGGACGTTTCCAACAGCCACTCTTACTTCTCAAAATGGAAAATGCACACCTTAATAGTTCCACTCGTGACTTTCTCCTCTTACCTGGTGCCAGCTAATGTTCATTGGTGCATACAGCGGTTGCCAAAAGTATTGAGAGTGAACACAAATAATAATTTTCACAAAGGCTGCTGCCTCAGTTTTCATGATGGCAATTTGCATATACTACAGAATGACACAATTGCGTGGGTGAAAATCACCTGATGTTAGTGTTCTAGGGTTATTCCCCCAAAAAACATTTCCACTGCATTTCAGCACTGCCACAAAAGGACCAGCTGACATCATGTCAGTGATTCTCTCGTTAACACAGGTGTGAGTGTTGACGAGGACAAGGCTGGAGATCACTCTGTCAAGCTGATTGAAAAATAAGATGGGGCTTGAATTCATTGTTCTTCCTCGGTTAACCATGGTTACCTGCAAGTCATCATTGCTTTGCACAAAAATAGCTTCACAGGCAAGGATATTGCTGATGGTAAGATTGTACCTAAATCTACCATTTATTGAATAAAGAATGGTACCAAAACATCCTCCTTGAGCAACTTCTCCTAACCATCCAAAAGCAGTTTGGTGATAAAGAATGCCTTTTCCAGCATGATGAAGCACCTTGCCATAAGGCAAATCTGATAACTAAATGGCTCGGGGAACAAAACATTGACATTTTGGGTCCATGGCCAGGAAAATCCCCAAACCTTATTCCCATTGTGGAGTTGTGGTCAATCCTCAAGCGGGTGGACAACCCACAAATTCTGACAAACTCCAAGCCTTGATTATGCAAACATGGGCTGCCATCATTCAAGATGTGGCCCAAAATTTATTTGACAGCATGCCAGGGTGAATTGCAGAGGTCTTGAAGAGAAGGGTCAACACGGCAAATATTGACTCATTGTATTTCAATAATAGCCTTTGACACTTGAAAAGCCTGTAATTATACTTCAGTATACCATAGTAACATCTGACTACAATATCTCAAAACACTGCAGCAGCAAACCTTTTGTAAACCAATACTTCTCAAAGGTATAGGCCACGTACGTATTTTTGAGATTTGTAAGCGAAACCTTGATATACTTTTTCAGAGGAAGTGGCAGACGACCTCTTGGGAAATAGTTTTTAATCAGCAGCCCTTTTCAACTGATCAGATTTGTCATTATACACAGATTGGAATTGATAATGCCAGCTGTATTTAAACTGCATGTTGTCTGGGGAGGACAGAATTCACACTGGACACTGACCTGTTGTAGCCATTGAGAGAGAAGGCGCCTTGAGGAGCGGCACTGGTACTGCTCTTAAAATAGTACATACATCCCTTGTGGATGATTACGTAGCGCAGAGGCCCTGTAAGAAAGCAGAACAAGAAAATGACGGTCACACTTAATACAGGTCTTACTTACAAATCACACAAAAGGCTGATGAGAAACAAAATGTTGTGATAAGATGAATGGATGCAGGTATAATTAGCATGAAGTAGTCTTAGTAGCCATGCGTGCCTATGTAATCGTATCCACTGTCAAGCCACTCACACTTCATAAGGCTGAATTGGCTTCCTCCTTTCTTGTGCAGGTACCCAGAGTGGCCCACCCCACCTGGCATGGTGAGCAGGTTCTGGGCCCCGATGGCCCTCATGGGGATGGGCCAGGAGATCTCGGCTGAAGCCATGTTGCTAGAGGGACAGGGAGAGAGCAATAGCACATTAGACGTCACTCATCACAGAGCTGGGGCTTAACTTATGGTCCATATACAGTGGGGCAGAAAAGTATTTAGTCAGCCACCAATTGTGCAAGTTCTCCCACTGAAAAAGAGGAGAGAGGCCTATCATTTTCATCACATGTACACTTCAACTATGACAGACAAAATGAGAAAAAAAATCCAGAAAATCACATTGTAGGATTTTTTATGAATTTATTTGCAAATTATGGTGGAAAATAAGTATTTGGTCAATAACAAAAGTTTCTCAATACTTTGTTGTACACCCTTTGTTGGCAATGACAGAGGTCAAATATTTTCTGTAAGTCTTCACAAGGTTGTCGCACACTGTTGCTGGTATTTTGGACCATTCCTCCTTGCAGATCTCCTCTAGAGCAGTGAGGTTGTGGGGCTGTTGCTGGGCAACACGGAATTTCAACTACCCCCAAAGATGCTTTTTCAGTTGGAGTACTTGTACAATCGGTGGCTGACTAAATACTTTTTGGCCCCACTGTAGGTTCATCTTACTTGACATTCTGGAGATGCAACAATGAATTAATCCCTGGACTCAGTCACTCTAAGTCAGATCAAGCATTTTACAGTTACAGTTCTTTGTACTGTTCATGTACAGTACATAACCAGCCATGAACAAAGGACACTTCGAGACCAATGCTATAACCGAGAATTGAAACAACACCCCATCACAGCTCAGACCTACATACAGCTGGACGAAGTAACCTTCTTTCCGCCACAAACTCAGAAGACATTCTAGTGCAAAGCTTCTGAGTACCACGAGCAATAACACCACATCACTTATAGAGACATGTGAACAAACTGCTCAAACAGCAAGGCTGCCGCCTAGTCTAACCACATTCATAATACCTCGCTGACATGTCCAAGCAGTGGCTTACCTCCTGCTCATTTGTCTCCTTAGGGTCTGAACTGCTGAGCTCTTCTTGAGCTTGCGGGCTGTAGAGACCAATGCAGGCAGGAGATCCATAAACAAACCACTAACTGCTAACTTCTAATTCCGACTGAGATGCAGAGAGAAGAGAAACTAAACTCAGAGGGACGAACAAATGCACTCGTGCCGTTCTGAATATCCAAAGCCCTGAAACAGACTCAATACAACCTGCGTTCTAAAAGTTTGACTATAAATTGGACAATCTCACAGGAAACTGGACATTTCCCCTGGAATGTGCCTCATGGCCTTTTGGAGCTGTTGATTACGCCCTGTGCTGTGGGCTTCCTGCCTGCCTGCTTGCCAGTCCCTGCACATACAAACCAGCCTGATGAAGCAAGGAGCAATAGACTAACATGGGAAAACTATATATAGTTTATTTAGTCTATCTGATTTGTTCTGTAAATGATTGTGACGCACCAAAGGAAGTTGAGTATCAAGGGACGGTGCATCAAGGGACGATGCTTGTAGGGACGGTGCTTGTAGGGACGGTGCAGGGGCGTAGGGTCTAAATGTTCTAGGAAGACGATAATGAGGCGTGATTAATCTGCAGACCCCCCCCTCCGAAGTCAGTCAGCCAGCCAATTTACAGGTCTACACGATACAACCGCCTGGCAGAGAGCGTCAGTAAGAATGAAAGAAGGTAATTTAGTCTGATTTGAGGATTATGCCGGGCATGAGAAGTAGAAAGCATTACTGAACACCTTCATGTTTAAATGTGTTTATGCTTCCTATCTCTAGCGTCTAAATTGGCCTGTGACAAGGCCAGCAGATTGGGGGGATTTGGCTCAGTGGGTCTTGGTTGTTTTTGACTTCAAGGGAACTTGAAAGGAAAACAGCATTTGACTGACCTGCTGGCTCTTTCTGATGTCAGTGTTGTTTCCACTGGGAGATGTTGTACAACCACTGTTTACAAAGGATGCCGATTGGGACCTATAGACAAATTCAGTCCAGGAACCTGATTGCACCCTCCGGCAACAGTATTTTTGGATATCATGTTGGATGTTTGTGGTGAAATTTTTTTTGTACAACTTTATTTACAATGGATGACTGCAGACTGTAATATGTCATTTACGTCATGTCTGGATCTTGGTGGTTAATCATGTCTTATCCGTAATGGTTGAAAGAAATAATTTGAGATGATGCAGCCATGACACTGGTTGATGCACACTTAACAGAAATGCTGTTTCATGAGAGGGTTTGAGGACATCACAGTACTGACCCATTCGTTCTGATCCACATACTTGAAGACAAAGTAATTCACATACTCTGAACTGAATTACTTCTTGACACACCATGGACAGTGAACCAAATATCCTTGAATCTATGACAGCCTTTGACATTCAAACATCTCAGTCAAATTTTTGCTAAAGTGAACTTTTGTTCTTGCATTTCCAGTTTCGCAGGTGTCAGCCCAGCTGTTGGTGACAAAAACTAATAACAGATGGATCCGCCACAGTTGGTTAAAGAACATTGAGCATAGTCTCACAGGGGTACAACACTCGCTAAAGGTGTAAATACGAGTGATTACTAAAATAAAAATAAATGAATTCCCGGTTTTTTGGGGGGTTTCAGATCCCCCCCAGAAGTCAGCAACACCATCATTCTGGTTTTTTGTGGATTTTGGCTTTCCCTTGCATCACTTCCTGTGACCATAGCTCCACAGGAAGCTGCCACTCTGAACAGACCCACAGTTTCACAATGCACGGAAAGTGAGGGAGGCAGTATGTATCCAGAATAACAAAACCATGACAAAAACAAACACCAGATCCTCTCATTACAGCCTCAGGACTAGTAGCTTAAGTGGATCCCTTTTGCCTTCTGGACATTCTTGTCACAATCAGAGTCAGGTATTGATACATTGAAAGTGGTGTTTCTCAGTTGGAATGCTTGTGAGAATGCTATATTGATTTCGATGACACCTTTCCTATGATGTAAGGAAAAATTTGCAGTTTAAACAATAAATAAGCCGCCACATTTTTAAATATAAGCCATTTTGCACACATTCTTATTCCGAGCGACTTGCTATAGTGAGTGAATAAATTGCCATACTTTTTTATACGCATACCCTCACCATGGTTTGGGAAAACAGCCAAGCAAAGTGACTAGAAAAGATTATCTATTCAAATATTAAGATTTAGCCATAGACTATAGCAAGGACTGATCATCCATGATTTGACAATTATAATTCTAACCATGTTTTGAGGCTATACAGAGTTTTATAAAAAATTGTTAACAAACTACAAAGTGAAATAAGATCTTCCAATAGATACATGAAAATGTCAGATTATCCAAGAATACCTTTAATAAGACAATGGAAATTACATTCGCAGGCAGACCATTTTAAACAGTCGTGACCTCAGTATCACGTTTGTTCTGACAAAATGCTACTGGTGACATATAAGTATGTTGGTATCTCATTACCAAGTCATTGTTGTTTCTCATCGATGCATGAAATCACTGATCAACCTGAAGCGTTTGTATTCTCTACATCCACCGTCATTTTTAAACCGAGCATGTAACATAAGAAAGGCGCACGGCACACACTTACATGATTTCACGATCCCAGCACATTTTCAGGCTGGGCTTGCTAACAAGGACAAACGACTTATTTTTCCTCACAGAAACAGCCATGGATGGGCCGTCCCTGCCACCATGTTATCTCTGACAGGTTGAGAACGGAGAGCCGGGACAGACAGGGTGCTACTGTGCCGTCACTTGAATGCACTGATGGAGGATATTCCTGGTAGAAACTGTTGGCCTGCCGAAACGCAGCAGCTCATTTCCGGAGGGCCTCGTAGCGGAGCCTACGCTCCGCATTGGCCAACTTGCATGAGAAGAAACTTCCTGCTCTCTGAAGCAAAGCGGCTAATTGGATGACACCTTTCGTGCATTCATCCCCTCACCCTACCCGCTCACAGTTCGCTGGGCGTTGGAGGGACTTTCCACCTCCTGCTCCACGGAACAATGAAAGCGGTCACACTGTCAACTCTTTTAACATGTTCAATTTCCCACACCCTACTTCTACAGAACCCCGTCCTGACCATTGTTTCCCCACATTCTCTCTCGTAGATCTTGCCTACCTATCAGAATTCATCACAAAATCAATGGTGTTTTCCTGCAAACTGGTCCCTCCTCTCGCAAAATGGCTTCAGTAAAACCCATCCCCAAGTAACAAGGACCCGGCTAACCTCAACAACTACAGGCTTATTTCCAACCTCCCATTTCTGTCCTCCCAAGTCCTTGAGCAAGTGGTTGGAGCTCAACAACATTCTCCTTGACCTCAAGGATGCATTTGACACTGCATGTCGCTTCATTCTTCGTGAGCCCTCGGAAACCGACCTGGGCAGCTCTCAAATTGTGGAATACACACAACTTTGACTCTATTCACACCAAGAACATGCTAAAATCTCACCTCTTCACCATGGTTTGTCCCTCATAGCTTGGTCCACAATCTGATACACCTATTTACTTCTGCTATTTGTTTCTTGTTATATCTTCTTACAATTGTGATTGATGTACAGTGTCCTTAGGTTTTTTGAAAGACACTTAAAATGCAATATCTTATTAATATTCTTATTAATAAAATCTCCTGAGAAATCCACCCTCACATACAGGCAGGACACTACATCCTGCATTCCATTGTAGCTATCCACAACACATACATAAAAAAGTATTTTTTAATAAGTAAAAACAGTATATCAGCAAATGCGATAAAAAGTGGTGCGGTAAAATGGTTACTCAGTTGGTACATTTAAATAAGGAAGATGTATTTCTCTCATTAATGACGCAAGACCCATTGTTACCTCAGCCACACCACAAAGGGTGAACCTTGTACATGTCATCTCTTTTGCAAATAGGAAAGCATAAAATGAAAGCAACTGTCTGCTATGCCGTACATGCCGACCATAACACAAGTTGAGGTTACTTTAAACCTGACTTATGGGGGACCAGACTGGCACAGTGGTAAAGTTAGCACACAGTTAGCTAACAGTTAGCTGACTGTTAGCACATAGTTAGCTTACAGTTGTGTCATGGCGAGACTACCCCTGGGGTCTTGTGAAGGTAGGGCCTATTGGTCAGCACTCTCCAGCTTTACCCACCCCAGGGTAGAAGACTGGAATTTCCTCAAACACCTGAGGACTAAACATCCTGGTTGACCAAACAGTATGATGAGAATCAGAACGCATAAGATGTGCTTTAGAGGACACATGTCTTGAAATCGACAGCCCGTGTCCATTGGGAGATATAATGAAATTGCGAAGTAAAACAGTGCTTAAAAAACAAACGTATTTATGTTAAAAATCCGGTCCAATACTTTTAATTGCATAATAAAGGGATGTTGGGATTTATCGTTTTTTATACATCAATATTACCTCCGTCTTGCCAAAAGTTAATCAAACTTAACAAAAGGCATTACTATTTTTGAGATCGATTTAATGATATATAACAAACATATTTAATTTTTCATAGCACACATCTTTATGCATGCTGCTGTTATAGGGTGTATTTAAGTGGCATTTCAGCCCGTTAACTGTGTAGCTTGTAATAAGAGGCTTTTCATTTTGGTCTTGGTTGCAGGAAGAACACATGATTTACTTGAAGCAATTCTATTTCAAGCCATTTAACGCAGCTCTACAATGAATGTATTTCAAGGAAACTTTTTACTTCAACTTTCTGGGCTAAACCAAAGTTGTTGCCAGGGACTCCTTTCTTCCTCACTAATGATATAAAAAAGATTATTACACCGCATTTAAGTAATTAAATTATTATTACATGGCTACAATGTGAGAAAACACAGGGTTATACAATAATAACACGATCCAATAGTGGTTTACCATTGTTAATACATTTATCACATGCATATTGTCCTTAACTTCCTATGGAAGACCAAGACAAATGGCCTTTTGATATAGTTCATAGCAACAGTGGTTATTTCTATCACAGATGGAGTCATCTGAGAGTTTCCAAGGAAACAATAACAGTCATTAAACAGTTTATTGATGTTAAAGATGATGCAAACGTGTACACATTGTTCCAATGATCTATCCATTAAACAGACTATTAACAATTGCATCAGCTGAATTCTGTTCAATATTAATGTTGTGCTTACCCATTGAGACCTGCTGACGAAGACTGGTGTATTTTCTAAGCCCCAGTGGTTTGCAAAGAGACACAAGGCCACTTCCTGCACATTTTCAGTGACAAAAGTGAAGTGACAACCTCCCATGTACGACTCTAAAGACTAGTATGTACACATGTCCAAGTGGACTTGCCCTTGTCATTCAACCATTCATTACATCTCGTCGTAATGGCTGCATGTGCCAGTAACGAGAAAAACAGCTTGTACTTCTCCTTAATGTGGCAGAAATGCAACACACATGTTGATGTGTTCGATTCAACCAGACAGTTGCCAGATTCTTTCATACACAACTGTTTCTACAACCCTGTGTCATGGCAACCACTCCAAACCAGAAATACTTCCTCCAAGGCATCTGCCATGAGCCATTTTGTTTTTTCCAAAATGCATTGTCAACTAAGAGGTCACGATGCTTAACACATGTATCGCCAGCTGATGACTTCAGTTTGCCGGAGCCCGAGCCACCTAAGGGAGTTGCAAGTGTCCAATGGAGCCAGAACAATGCCCCCCCACCCCACTGGGGGCAATGCCAGCCAAGGGGCATTACCCAAGGGGCTTTCCAGCCACAGAACAGCAAACTGACCTGGTTCAGACTAGATGCTAACGGATGTTTTGACTCTTTGTAGTCACTAATCAAAATACACTGCTCAATAAAGTTTAAGGGAACACCATTAAAGTCACACATTTGGTCTTGATGAACAAAATGTATTAAAGATATAAAGAAGTAAACAATTGAAATCACAGACTGTTCCAACTTGCTTGAATTTCATCATGACAACTCATAATGTGACTCAGTAGTGTGTATGGCCCCTATGAGGGATGGGTTGATTTAACCTTTTAA
>JACXGK010010508.1:0-17811 GCA_016801125.1 Novumbra hubbsi | reverse complement strand
GGGGGGGGGGGGGGGGGGGGGGGGGGAGAGAATAAAACCTTTCTGCAATTGCCTCTTGAAGTCTTGCACAACTGGTTTCTCAGTTTCCATGCTAGCTCAACAATAAATAAATAAAGTAGGCTACTTATATTCTTCAAAATATATGTTGGGATAATCCATTGTGTAAATTGTAAAATACTATTTAGGCAAACTATTCAACTGCTTACCCTATGATTCTAACAATGATAGAAGTCTTGGCACATTGCACAAATACCATTTACAAATATATGTATGCAAATTGCGTATAATTACCAAAAACGGAACTCATCGTTGATTAAGCATGGAATTGATATCAATATTATTAAACTTAATAGGTCTAGGCAATATAGCCTGCAGTTTACAACATACATTACCTTGCTAACTTCATTCAGTCACCTCACTATCAATTGTTTTCATTAGAAAAAAATATATTTAGCTTTTTTGGAACAACAGCATAGGGTACTTTACTTCTGTTGGTTGGAGTTTAAGGGAGATGTTAAGTTTACAAAATAATGCTACAAGCCTAATAATCTACTTTCTGTCATAAAGATGGGGTGGGACAGTGGTTGACACTACAAAATGTGTAAAAAGTAATGATCCAACTATATAGTACACACACATTTAGTGTAAAAATATAAATATCTAAACGTTTGTGTTACACACTGATGTACAGCCGTGGCCAAAGGTTTTGAGAATGACACAAGTAATGGTTTACACAATGATTGCTGCTGCGCTGTTTTTAGACATTTTGTCAGTTGTTACGATAGTATTGTAAGGAAAAATACTTTCATTCTGTGTGTTTTGAAATGATGAATCAATGTGTCATAATAAGCTATAATCACAATCGTACAATTGTATGCTTTTGCCTTAAGAATGTATAGCCATATCATGAATGCATTATTAACAGCCAAATGAAACTGCTTAAAGCATGAACAAAACAAGTAATGATATGTGGGGTAATAAAGCAGAGAGCGAACGAATACCAGGAAGCGCATAGGGTGTAAAAGAAAGACCACGAGACTACAGAAAGAGGCATCCAGGTTCGAGAACACCAACTCCCAACAGGAAGAAGTCGCACAATCAGAGACTCAGTTCAGCCAATCAGAACACTACGCACACGACGCAACGTGAAGACGTACAAGAAGATTTGACCAATAGGCTCCCTTAAGGAGAACCTATAAATTTGAATGTATCTAAACAAAGCGCTCTCTTTCCCAGCTGTTCCCAACCGAAACAAGAGCCGTGCACGTTCGATAGGGATATGATACTCCGGTTAATAAATACGCTGATAATTTCTAATTGGACAAAGTCGTCAGGATAATTTATTTCTTAACAGTATACTGATATATAATTACATTTCATAAGTGTCAAAGGCTATTATTGACAATTACATTAAGTACATGTGAAGGGTCAATATTTATTATTCAAGACCTCTTGGGCCACATCCTGATTGATGGCACTCCATTCTTGCATAATCAATGCTTGAAGTTTGTCAGAATATTATCCACCTGCCTCTTGAGGATTGACCACACATTTTAAATGGGATTAAGGTCTTGGTAGTTTCCTGGCCATAGACCCCAAATTAAGATGTGTTGTTCTCTGAGCCATTTAGTTATCACTATCATTCTGGAAAAGGCATTGTTTGTCACCAAACTGTTCTTGGATGGTTGGGAGAAGATGCACTCGGAGGATGTGTTGGTGCCATTCTTTTTTCATGGCTGTGTTCCTAAGCAACATTTTGAGTGAGCCCACCCCCTTTGCTGAGATGCAAACCCACACATGAATTGTCTCACGGTGTTTTACTGTTGGCATAAGGCAGGACTGGTGGCAGCACTCAGCTTTTCTTTTCCGGACCAAGGTTTTTTTAGGATGCCCCAAACAATTGAAAAGGAGATTCATTTGATAAAATGGCTTTACCCCAGTCCTCAGCAGTCCAATCCCTGTACTTTTTGCAGAATATCAGTCTGTCTCTGATATTTTTCCTGGAGAGAAGGGGCTTTTTTGCTGCCCTTCTTGACATCACGTTGACTGGGTCACTAGTGGGGACCCCACTGGGGACCCCACTGTTTCCAGCACTTCCTCGGCTGGAAACCCAGAGTCCAAGCCATTCGTCACTGCTGAACCTCTCAACCTGTCCTCGGTACCCCAGGAAACCCAGTGTTCAGCAAACAATGTGGCCAGTCTCTGACCCCCCAATGCCCTTATGACCTTGCCATTGACCTGCTCCCTGGCCAAGTGGAAGGCTATACAATTTCTCTCGTTCTGTGTTTGTGTCTTTGGATGACATTCTTATATTCTTCAGCTCCCTTAGCGATCAAGTTTGACATGTTTGTCAGGTACTGGAACAGCTCCGGCTATTTGGATAACTGGAAAAGCACGAGTTTTACACAACCTTGTTGGCCTCTATGGGTCCTGTCATCTTCAAGGGGCAGATAGAATTAAGGTAGCACTGTGGCCGTAGTGGTGTCGCCTAGCAACCTTAAACAACTGCTGCGCTTCTTGGGGTTTGCCAATATCTACCAAAATGTTATTTCTTATTACAGCCAGGTTGGCACTCAGCTCACAGCACTCACATCCACAAACCTTCTGTTGGTTCACATCTGCGGAGGCCACCTTACAGGACCTGAAGGGCAGATTTACATCTGCACCGATCTTGACCCAATCGGATCTCACACTCCAGTTTGTGGTGGAGGTTGACGTGTCCGATACAGGGGTAGGGGCTGTCCTGTCTCTACAATCCCCACAATACCAGAAATGACAACACTGCACTAACTATTCACGCAAACTCACACCTGCAGAACAGAACAACAACGTGGGCAACAAAGAACTGCTGTCTGTGAAGCCGGCATTGGAAAAGTGGCACCACTAGCTGGAGGGGGCTGACCAGCCCTTCATAGTATGGACCAATCATAACAGCCAGTCCTACCTTCAGTCAGCAAAGTGCCTCAATTCCCACAAGACGTGACGGACTAACGCACCGTCTTGGGTCATGCTACACCAAACTGGACTAACTCTCTCAGTTGCACGCCCCTAAAAAGAAGAAGGTGCCCCCGGAACGAATCCTGTCTTCTGTCGGGCATCAACAGCAATCACCTGTTCGTCCCTGACTACGTCCTCTTTGAGGTTCTACAATGGGCTCAATTCACTCGCCTCACTTGCCACCTAGGGGTCGGTTTGACCTTCACTTCTGGTGGCCCACCATGTCCAGAGACGCCCGTGCCTTCATCTCTGCGTGCACAGTTTGCACAAGGAGTAAGTCCTCCACACACCCACAATCGGACTCCAAAGTCCTTTGCCAGTCCTGAGTCGCATCTGCTCTCACATTATCCAACGGCATGACCACCATCCTTCATCAAGGCAGCCCACTTCATTGCCCTACCTAAACTCCCCTCTTCCTGATAGACCGCGGACCTCTGGGTATCCCAGGTGTTCCGCCTACAAGCACCAGTCTGATCGATGACGCACCCAGGCTGTCACCTATACACCTGGACAATGGGTCTGGCTCCTGGCTAAAGACTTACCGCTCAAAGTGGACTCCCATAAGCTTGCCCTTGTTAAGTTGGTTCCTATGCCTGTCCTCCAGTCCTCTGTGTTTTTTCACCTCCCCCAGCCTTCCCTACATTCAGTTTTTTCCCTTGGTCTGTATTTGTTGCCTGACTCCCCGTCTCACATAACGCTCCGTGTTACGTCTTTGGGTCCCTACTGTCCAATACCTGCCAGCCCAGTTCTAACACAGGAACTTTTAACCCTGGTTATAAAAGAGATTTTAACATTAATATATTCTCATACAATGGAATACCCAGAAATATCACATCTGCCACTGAACAAACCAAAAGTGAAATGTGATTAAAAGCATTCAATGTGCTGTTTCACAGCCTTTCTCCCATAACGACTTCCTCATGTCCCTATTATCACATAATGTTACACTCGTTGTTAGAGGCGCTCATGGTGTGAGGGGACGCAATGACATAGAGTTTCACCCGCTCAGCGAGGAAAGTTGAGTTTACACCCTGGCCCAAGGAAAGTCATCTAAATCACATTAGGCAAACCCAGCCATGAAGACTGAGGAAATTAGCCCATATGTGGCTGATTTTGTATTGGGATGATAGGAAATATGTGGTATGTTTACAGCCACACCAGAGTTCTATTGCTAAAGTCTTCTCAGCAGTTGAAAACAGTTTGATCATAAAATACTTGCTAAGCATTTGTTAAGCAACAAAAGTTATGTCAATCTTGATTAGTTTTGCAATTTAAGCACTCCGTAATGTCGCGCTGGATGCTGTTTATTTTAGAAAAGAGGATCCAGACAGGTGTCACAACAGAGTGGTATCAGAAAGCCCCATAGCAGTTAATCTTTGTTGCTAAACTTATGCTGCATACTTAAATAGCCACACTTTAATATTGTCATAGCAGCCTAATGTCTTTGAAAGATATAAACTTATAAAAACCAGTTGAGGAAAAAGTTACATTTACTCTTAAATTACAGTATCATATTTCTAAATGTTCTGAAATAAATGTGATCTCTGATGAGACAAGTTCTCCCTCATGGGCTACAGACTGTGCATATATCCAACCCGTAGAGCTGTAAAGGACATATGTTGTTTTCATGTATAGGAGGAGATTTAATCTCTTTTGAATTGCTCAAAGAGACCTATAACCTTCAGATAGCATTAGAGAAGGAGTCAGGAAACATCTTCCTATATTTTAAAATGCCAGACAGTCTTTGTTTGATGGGTTCCTTCCTTCTTGAAGTGACATGATAAAATGTATTTATCTACTACTATTAGTTAGTTCTTGCTTCGGCAAGCAACACTACTATTATCTCACATGTATATATTTCTTTATTATTATTATTATAATTAACTCATCCTACAGTTCTTGCAAGACGGGTAATATTCAGGTTTTTGTGGCAAAAACATTGCCACACTAAACGCTGGTTACCTAGCAACCTATGTTACCCAAACTTTCCGGAATAACCCGATGGAAAATGTCTGCTGTTTCTAGCTACATTGCAGTTTATGCAATGAGATGGAACTGACTTCGACCATGGGACTATGGCTGAACTTATTTTGTTATCTTTTTGCCAGGTATTCTGTCTATTTTATTTGGGAGAAAGCTAGCTACCTAATGGGACATATTGTTTTGTTTGCATTCAGGATATAGCCAGCTAAGTACTAGGAGATTATCATTATTGTGGGCCAAGCAGCAAGGCAAAACACACTATTATTATCTCACATATACAGTGGGGAGAACAAGTATTTGATACACTGCAGATTTTGCATCTCAAGGCCACTCCAGGACCTTGAGATGCTTCGTACGAAGCCATTCCTTAGTTGCCTTGGCTGTGTGTTTCGGGTCGTTAACATGATGGAAGACCCAGCCATGACCCATATTCAATGCTCTTACTGAGGGAAGGAGGTTGTTGGCCAAGATCTCGCGATACATGGCCCCATCCATCCTCCCCTCAATGCAGTGCAGTCGTCCTGTCCCCTTTGCAGAAAAGCATCCCCAAAGAATGATGTTTCCACCTACATGCTTCACGGTTGGGATGGTGTTCTTGGGGTTGTACTCATCCTTCTTCTTCCTCCAAACACAGCGAGTGGAGTTTAGACTAAAAGCTCTATTTTGGTCTTATCAGACCACATGACCTTCTCCCATTCCTCCTCTGGATCATCCAGATGGTCATTGGCAAACTTCAGACGGGCCTAGACATGCGCTGGCTTGAGCAGGGGGACCTTGCGTGCGCTGCAGGATTTTAATCCATGACGGCGTAGTGTGTTACTAATGGTTTTCTTTGAGAATGAGGTCCCAGCTCTCTTCAGGACATTGACCAGGTCCTGCCGCGTAGTTCTGGGCTGATCCCTCACCTTCCTCATGATCATTGATGCCCCACGAGGTGAGATCTTGCATGGAGCCCCAGACCAAGGGTGATTGACCGTCATCTTGAACTTCTTCCATTTTCTAATAATCTAGTTTGTCAGTCTAGTTCTAGTTTGTGCTGTTGTGCCCCCTAGATATTTTATGACTTTCAGTGTTAATGATAAGTCGCTATGGATAACTAAATTAAAGCTGACTAAGGTGTAAAAAATTACGATTTACCATCTTTTCATGCATAAGTTTCCAATTTCTCTTAATGGCCCCTCAGCTTGAGTTATTGAGTTATTGAGTTACTGATGTCAGTATGAGCTGACAGTTCCAGAATTTGATTAGGACGCAACAATACATTTTAGCAATAGGTTATGTAGCTAATTTCTGATTTTGACTGGTAAAAATGATATTTGCAAACGTTTACCGATAGTAATACTGTTACAAAGTATACTGAATAATTATTGAACAATCGTAAAAATCGTGTACTTCTCTTATCGGAGTATTAGAGCCCTAGCACCTACAGCCACGCTTCACTTGTTCCATCAATAAAACATATGCTAACTAGTGAATTCATTATTTATTTACGTTATTACATGTAAACAATTAGAGAAAAATAAATAGTTAAATAGCATTTTTTAACTTTTAAAGTAAGTTTAACTTTTGATTTTAGTCGTCAGATGTCCTGGTATATGGTTGTTGTTCTAGTTGTTAAAATCATTTGTTTGTTATCATGTTATGTCTTTAGCAAAATACAACCACTGGTTTTGGCTGCTGGTTCCCTTTATGTCCTGATTTGAACATTTGCTACCTCTGTAATTGTTTAAAAGCCAAATAATTATATTTTCAACTGTGTGGTGAAAACGTCCAGGGCTTGTGTGCAATGTGGTTTTTCAGCCGTCAACTATTTCTGGAGTAGAGAGAATGTGTTTTTTAAGATCCTTCCATATATTGATTAAACATACTATTTTGGAGAGGTAAACTGCTGAAGGCATATTCTGCCATTCATACTTTGGATCTCTGTCCAGCAACTGTGAAAGGTTTGGTTGTACGCAAAAGCCTTGAAGTTGTTCACTATCATTAAAAGCCCTAGGCATAGTGAATTGAATCGTGTTTCCACGTTGAAGCAGTGGAATTATTCTTTTTATTATGTGGATTGCAGACATTGCAACCAAATTCAACAAAGAAACACGCAGGCTCTGTCTGGCAAAGTAGCTATATTTCATGTCAGTGGCTAGCTAGGTCATTAGAATGTTTAAAAAAATCATATGAAATTAAAGCTGCAAGCTATGTCAGAATACAAAAGTTTAGATGTTATTGAGAAAATAGCTGACCTTCAGGAATTTCCGAGCGTTTAAAGTGATTTCCAGGAATATCGCTCGGATATGGACGATCGGGCCCATCGGGCGCAGGCATCCTCTGCTCCTCATGTCAACCATTGTAAACAGTTTTTGTAGAAAGTCGGATGAACAGTTGCTGAGATATGCCTGCACGTCCTGTTTGGTGTCCATCCAGTAACGCCACATTCGATTGGCTGTTACTGGAAAACCGTTTGTATGATCAAAAAATGTTCTGATCACTTTTGTGAGACTTGGTGTAATCTGTGTGCTTTTTGAGAAAACCCAATATGGCTGAAAAAAATATATAACTGCTAATGGTCAGCATGACCCAAAGAATCAAACAAGTCCTAATTATTGAAAATCAGCCATGTGCCATGTCCAATGCTTTGTGGGTAAACGCACCTACAACTTGACCCGTTGGTGGTGCTAAAGAGGGCAAGGAGCAGACACAAAAATAAATAGGAGATGGGCTCCAACAAGTGTGCCAAATAGTGGGCAAGGCGCAGACATGAAACATAGTGAAAATAAAAAGATGAGCCAACAAAAATGCCAAATTTCACCAATTTTTTTTTGCCATATACTCCAATGGCAGAAGAAGAAGTTGAAAACGTACAAACATCCCCCTTGGCCCCCAATAATTACAGTGGGTATAGAAAGTCACCATCCATTTTCAGAATGTTCACATTTGGTTGCTTAATTAAGAGCATGTAATGAAAACACAAAAATGTATTTAAAAGTCAGAAAATATATTAAAATGAAAACACTTAAATACCATTTGGATAAGTAAACACCCGCTAAGTTAGTACTTAATGGATCACCTTTTGTTTGAATTATAGCCATGAGTCTCTTTGGATATTTCTACTAACTTGGCATTCCTAGAGTTTGCAATATTTTCCCATTCTTTGCAGAATTGTTCCAGCTCAGTCAAATTGCATGGTGACAAATCATGGACTGCTTTCATCAAGTCATTCCACAGATTCTCAATTTAATTTAGGTAGGCTCTCAAGTTCATTCACTTTCTTGTTTTGGCTTTAAGTTTCTGTTCAGCCTACACAGTTCCATTTTGGTCTGTTGGCCTCTAAATCTACAATATGCATTTTAGCAAAGCTTAAACGAGACTTGATGTTGTCTTTTTCTTTCTGGCCACTCCACTATAGAAGTCAGATTTGTGGAGGGCTTGTGACATTATGGTCACATGCACAAAAAAATTATATTGTGGGTTACTGTGTTTAAGTAACGCTGGGAAATGTCTGATTTGATGTGTTTTCATTTCAGGCTGTAAGGCAACACAATTCTATTCTCAGTGTATTTAATTAATGGATTTATTATTTAGTAAAATCTCTTAAAAAGGCACAGTGAGTTTAATCAATTAATAACATTTATTTATAAAGCCCTTTTTATATCAGCAGTTGTCAAAAAGTGCTTTTACAAAACACCCAGCATAAAACCCCATTGAGCCCAGAATAAAACAGGATTGAAGCACGGTGGCTAGGAAAAACTCACAATAAGGGCGTACTGTACAAAGAAACCTAGAGAGGAACCTGGCTCAAAGGGGTTACCAGACTTCCCCTGGCTGTGCTGAGTGATGTTTTAAAAATACTATTAATAATGAATAAACTCACATGGGCTGTGTCCAGAGTCTGCAATGCCTAATCCAGGTCACGTCCATGACCAGATTTGCAGGACAGGGACAGTCCAGGGTGGGTTGATTAGGGGTTCAGCAGGGTGGCAGCCAGAATCGTCAGGATCGTCTAGATCTAGATTGGGAGGGGGGGTCAGCAGAGAGGCAGCTGGAATCGTTAGGTATCGCCTTGTTCTGAAGCACAACCAGACGGGCCTGGGATAAGGTCTTCTGGGCCTGGTACTACACAGGTGTAGGCCGAGACCTTATGTCCTTCTAAGTTGAAATGCCACAGGCGACAAGGAAAGTTGTTAAAGGGGGCATTCCATAGAGTTATGGAGGAGAACTAACCCTACTCCCCTGACACAATAATATAGCAGCATAAAACCTTGTATCTGAGACAGGGGGGTCCAGTGACACGGTGGCCCTATCCGAGGGAGGCCCCAACAGGCAAGAAATGAATCCACCCACATTGCCAAGCATCAGCCAAAGGGACATCGACCAACCGCAACCACCCTAAATGAGGGCCGAGTATTGCCTGCAGAATTCATTTCAATTGCTTGAGGGGCGCAAAAGAGAGACAACAGCAAGCCAGTGACTTTGTCCTTAAGTGGCATTGGCGAGCAGGCATCCCAGTGGAGATGAGAGCCCATCTGGAGAGACAGCAGAGGTGGACAGTATCCAGCCTTTCTGTTCACCTTCATGGGCCAGGCTACACTAGTCATAGACCATGCTGAAAAGATGCATCTTTAGTAGCCTCTTGAAAGTTGGCACAGATTCTGCATTTCTAATTGGCAGAGTATTCCACAGTAACGGAGCTCTATGTGAGAAAGCCCTGCCTCCAGCTGTTTGTTTAGAAATTATAGGCACAACGAGAAAGCCTGCACCTTGCAATCTTAGGTTATGTGTAGGTATGTATGACTGGGTCATTTCAGAGAGATATGTAGGACAACAGTAAAACCTCAAAATCTGCCCTAGCTTTGACAGGCAGCCAGTGAAGAGAGGCTAGTACTGGAGTAATGTGCTCACATTTCTTTGTTCTAGTTAAAGCAGCCATGTTCAACACTAACTGAAGTTTGTTCATTGATTCCTCAGGGTAACTGGAGATTAGAGCATTGCAATAATCTAATCTGGAAGTAAAAAAAGCATGGATTCGTTTCAGCTCTTGAAATATAATTTCAGTGTTCATCAAAAGAGAGGTCAGGGTCTAGCGTAACGCTGAGGTTTCTTAAATTTTTTGGAATATGACCATACAACCGTCAAGGTTCATTGTGAGATCTCCCAACAGTGCTCTTTGTTTCTTGGGTCTTAAAATTGGCATTTCTGTTTAAAAGCAAAATGTTCTCTGTCATTTATTTCCTAATATCTGAGATGCATACTTTCAAAGTAGCTGTTTTTGGGGTTTCTCCATGGTTCGAGTTATAAAGCTGTATAACAGTGAAAATGACAGAGGACATGCCATCTATACATACAAACTGATATCTTTCAGATAAATAAGATTTAAACCAGGCTAAAGCCTGTCCGCGTAGCCAACGTGGGTTTCCAATCTCTCCAAGAGAAGGGAGTGATCAATAGTGTCAAAAGCAGCACTAAGATTAAGAAGCGGAACCTTTGTATGAGGCCATTTGAAGGTCATTCATCACCTTAACAAGTGCAGTCTCAATGCTATGATGGGGTTTGAAACCAGACGGGAGCATTTCACAAATATTATTTTTCTGCAAAAAGGCATTTACGTTTTGAAGACTTTTGAGAGGAACGGGAGGTTTGATATTGTCCTATAATTCTATATTAAATCTGGATCCAAATTAGATTTTTATAGAGGCTTTATTTCTGCTATTTTTAATGAGTTTGATACGCTTCCAGATGACAGGGAGCCATTTATTATGTTCAACATCGGCTGACCTAGCACTGGGAGTAGCTCCTTAAGTAGTTTTGTTGGAATCGGGTCTAATTGAAAATGTTTGGGTTTAGAACTTGTTACTAATTTAGTGAAAAAATTCAAGCGATACAAGATAAAAAAAAATTGAAGTGGCCCCCTTAATACCAGGTCAGGGGAGTTCTGTACATTCTTAGGACCGGTAAATGTTTGAAGACTAGGCTTACTGGAAGAGTCATATATTTGTTTTCTAATAGTTATGATCTTTTCATCAAAAAAGTTTAATACAGCTGAAGTGAAGACCCACTTAATTTGTTGAACATTGCTTATTCGTTAACTTAGATCGAAGAGACATTTTGGATTGTTTTTGTTCACCTCAATCAGGTTCGAAAAATATGTGATGTGCAGATGCAAGTGCTTTTATTTATTGTACTGTCTACCCAAGCTAATCTAAATACTTCTAACTTGGTGGAGTGTCACTTTCGCTCCAACTTTCTGGAGGCTCACCTGTGTGCTCTAGTATTGTTTGTGTACTGAGGAGCAAATTTCTTGTTACCAATTTCTTTTGTTTTTCGTGGTGCAACCCTATTAGAGTACTGCGCAGTATTGAGTTTAAATCCTCAATTTGACCGTTTACAAATGTATTTACTCTGTCATCAATGACCGAAACTGAAATAATAGTAAGAAATCTATTTGTAGTCTGAGAATTTATATTACGGCTTGTAAAAGATATTGTTCTGGGCGCAAGTGTTTTTTTTTTCAATGGGAATTATTGTTAGATCCACAACATACATTTAGTCTAAGTCTAAGGTATGATTGTGGCGATGTGTTGGACCTGAGACGTGTTGGACAAAATTATGGCTTTAAAGGGTTTTTGAAGGGAGTCATTGGACTTTTCCATATGAATATTGAAATCACAAAACATTTGAATATTATCTGCCATGACTAGGTAAAGTAAGTAAAACCTCAAAAGAATGAAAATCAGCTATGTGTTTATGAGTAAATTTATATTCAGTGTCATAAATATTAGCAACATATTAGCAACATACCCCCCCTTTTCAGGATGCGCGAGGGATATGGACACTAGTGTAACCAGGAAGGGAGGCCTCATTTAGGGCAATAAATTCATCAGGCTTAAGCCAGGTTTCATACAGGCCAATAACATCTAGTTTGTGGTCAGTGATTCATTAATTTACTGCAATTGCCTTAGAAGCAAGGGATCTTATATTAATTAATTCATTTTCATTCATGACTGAGGTGGAAGAAATGCTTTAACTTAATAAGGTTGCTATTGTTTGCACTACCTTGTTTTACTTTTTTTGTCTGGAACGAGTCACAGTCTCAATAGGATAAACTGTTCTGGCTATGCTATCGACTGACTCCACTATGCAAGCAGCTGGCTAACAGCCTGCCGTCTGGCCTGCACCCTAACTCATGGTGTGGCTATAGGAATGAGACTTCTGACAAATGTTCCTGGACAAACGAAGAGCACAACTCCAGATAGGATGGAGTCTGTCACTCTTCAGCAGATCAGGCCTGACCTTCTGTGAGAGTCCCAAAAAGAGAGCCAGTTATCTACAAACTCTCAGTTTTCAGCCAGTGATTGACTTGCGCGAGTCTGCTGTAAAGCTCGTCACTACCCCTAGCTGGGAGGGGGCCAGAGACGATTACTCAATGCCGACACATTTTTCTAGCTAATTTACACGCTGATGCTATGTTCTGCTTCTTAACCTCTGACTTCTTCATCCTAACATAGTTGATGCCAACGTGAATAACAATATCTCAATACTTGCCAGTTTTAAACTTCAGATTTGGGGCTGCGTCGGTGGCTCTCCCCCTCGGCAAACAGTGTACGATCGCTGGCTGATTCTTTAGTCTACTACGGCGGCTTGAAGTTTTTCCGGACCACCGGTAAAAAATGCTGGCCGATCATTCCCCTCCAAAGACGTTTTGGGCCTTGACATCAAATCCAGTGGGGAAAACCAGTTGAAAGTCTTGGTCGGTGCTAGCAGCGACCCAGGTTTAACTGGTCAGCGGCATTTCTTCCCAGTGACCAAGAGAAAGTTATTGCCCGGCTGCGGGGGTTGTGCCGAGGGACTAAAAACTCTATTGTTTCTGCCTGGTGGCACAGACGCTGTTATATCCGTTTCTAAACTAACACAATCCGTGCCTGACATTTGCGTCTGAGGCAGAGCCTCTAACTCAGTTATCTTAACCTGAAGACGATAGTGCTCCTCCATATTAAAATGTCAACATCTACAGTGCGAAGGCATGATGGTACTTAGCGTCGAGTGTCCAGGTGCAAGTAGCTCGTTTGGTATGTCCAAAAAGAGTCAGCACGTCTGCAATATAAATAGCAACAGATTAAGAGTTATGAGGTTTTATGTCCAACAAAATGATTGCATTTGTGAAATTGTTTGTTTTCCTGGTGGATAGAAGATTCTCACAGAACTGGTTTCCGTGGGACTTTAACTATACTAACACTATATAACTGTGATGCGTGGCGTGACAAAAGGACCAAGGCGCAGGGAAACCGTCGACAGCCGTTTATTGAGGCACCGATGATTTAGACGGTATTCGTAAACCTAGCTGTGGTGCAACGCGCACGAAGAAATGATAACCAGCCCCTAGGGCATAGGATACAAATGTAGACCCGGTACCACTTGTACCAGCAGACACGCACACAAGTAACATTCACGGACACAGAGACTAGAAACACACGGGCTTAAGTACTGAGGTAACAGGCAGCACCTGTAAGGAATCAGGGAAGGGTGCGTTCACAGGACATGGGGAAAACAGGACAAAACACACACGATGGTGACTAAAAGGCCGGCGACGTTGAACGCCGGAACGCTACGCGAACAGGGGAGGTCCCTTCCTGTGAAGGCAACGTGACAATAACACTATATAAATCCTGGATACTAGACAAAAGCTGGACTTCCTTTTCCTAACTGAAACATGGAAAACACCCAAAGATGTTTTTTTATTATATCAAGCCATTCCCAATGGTTTTAGCTACCTGTCCCACCTCTGTATAACTGGTCGTGGTGGTGGCCTTGCTGTACCGTTCAAATCTCAATTCAAAATAATTGAGCTTTCTTTTTCATCTTTCACCTCGTTTGAATATATTGCCTGTAAAGCAAAAAAACTCATTGACCATTATCCTAATTTGTTATTCTTCAAAAGCTAATGACTGATTCCTCTCTGATTTATCTGAACTACACACCATTGCTGTATCACTCCCCCCTCACCTTCTTCTGCTAGGTGACATGAATATTCACTTTGACTCACCTAAATCCAAACTTACCTCTGATTACATCACTGTCCTGCAGTGTTTTAACTGTATCCGACATGTCAATTTTCCCACTTACATCAAAGGTCACATACCTGATCTTGTCTGCTCTGTCGGACTTACCATTTCCCAAATACATCCCTATTTGTTCCCACTGTCCGACCACACAAAAATCAACTCTCTGACCCAATTAAAACTACACAAGTCTCTTTCACCACCTCATCCCCCTGGTTAACAGTGCATTCACAGCACCAGCATCACTGTTGTTATGTTACAGCTATATAAAAAAAAATACCTACACACATTACCCCATAATATTTCTTTTTTTAATTCTTGCAAATATTTTTAAAATAATAAACAAAGAAATCAAACATGTACATAAGTGTTCACAGCCTCTTCCATTACACTCAGCATTTAGCTCAGGTGCATTCTGTTTCCACTGATCATCATTGAGATGTTTCTACAACTTTGGGAAATTCAGTTGATTGGACATGATTTGGAAAGACACACACCTGTCTATATAAGGTCACACAGTAGACAGTGCCAGTCAGAGCACAAACCAAGCCATGGAGTCCAAGGAATTGTCTATAGACCCCTGAGGCACAGATCTGGGGAAGGGTACAGTAAAATAGTTGCAGCATTTTAAGGTCCCTATGAGCACAGTGGCCTCCATCATCCGGATATCAAAGAAGTTTGGACCACCAGGACTCTTCCTAGAGTTGGCCGCCTCGCAAAACTGAGCAATCGTTGGAGAAGGTGACCAAGAACCCAATGGTCACTCTGACAGAGCTCCAGATGGTGATGCTCTGAGAAGAGAGGTGAATGTTCCGGAAAGACAACCATCTATGCAGCACTCCACCTATCAGGCCTGTATGCTAGAGTGTTACGCACGCCTTTTTGAGAATGGGAGGGCAACACCCTGCTGCACATAAACACTGGAGTAAAGACATAAACAAGGTATGGGGTCGTGAGTTTAAGGGAGGAGAAAATACACAAAGGGTGTGAAGGGAATTTATTGTCTAAAAGTCGGTAAAGGGGCTGGACAGCACCAAAAAAACTAAAATAAAATTCACCAAACGTACCTAATAAACAATAACTGCCCTGGATATTCTAATAAATACAGGGAGTTGTCTGCCTAGATCTTACCTAATGTATATAGACAATTATCTTTTACAGGAAATGTATGCCTGCAGGCCTCTTGCCTAGACTGCCAGGGTGCAGTCCCCTTGTCACGGGTGTGGGTGGAGACGGAACCAAATGCAGACATTGTTGAAATATAGTGTTAATCCGTGGGTTTATTGTCAAACAAATGAAAACAAACGAACACAGACTAAACACGATAAATGAAAGGTCTGTAACAGGCAGCAATGAACATAAAAACGAACAGTACAACACACGACCGGACATGCGTACAAACATGTGTAGTATTCATAATAAGCCACACACGGTGACAGAAACAACGGACATATAAACACACACAAATCACAAAGTGCAAACAGGGGCGCATAGTGACTCAGGTGAGCTTCAAAATAATAGTGCTCCCCTATACGTTACACCCCTCCCACCTTGGGAACAAATGAACAGTTATCATCAAAACAAAAGGACATTATTGGTGAAAACCAACAAAGACTAATACAAAATCTTACACTGAACAGGTACCACAACAAATCACCAAACCAAATCACTAACAACATGCTTGACATCTGAAACAATTGAACACAACAATGCATGGCACAATTTCAGAGACACTGACGGGAAACGACAAGAGACCAGAAAAGACCAGACAAGAGATGAGTGGGATGGTGAATGCAGGGTTCTTACATGGCGGAGGGAAGGACGTGATTGAATGATGGAACCCGGAAGCAGCTGAAAACTATAAGGGAGTGAGATGAGCTTGATGAATGTCACCTGTGCAGACAGAAAAGATCAAACGGAACACAGAGCAACACAGAAACAGGGAAACGTAACAGACACCAAAACTGGGGAACATAACAAGTGGCAAGACTGAAGCCACTCAGTAAAAGGAACATGACTGCCCATCTGTAGTTTGCCAAAATACACCTGAAGAGCTCTCAGACCATGTGAAACAAAATTCTCTTATCTGATAAAACAAAGACTGCACTTTTTGGCCTGAATGCCAAGCGTCATGTCTAGAGGAAACCAGGCACCTCTCATCACCTGGCCTATACCATCCCTACAGTGAAGCATGGTGATGGCAGCATCATGCTGTGGGGATGTTATTCAGTGTCAGGAACTGGGAAACCACTTAGGATAAAGGGAAAGATGAATGCAGCAATGTACAGAGACATCCTTGATAGAAACCTACTTAAGAGCGCTATGGACCTCAGGCTGGGGTAAAGGTTCATCTTCCAACAGCACAACAATCCTAAACACACAGCCAAGATAACAAAGGAGTGGCTTTGGGACAACTCTGTCATTGAGTGACCCAGCCAGAGCCCAGATTTGAACTTGATTTATCATCCCTGGAGAGATCTGCAAAGAAGAATGGGAGAAACTGCCCAAAAATAGGAGTGCGATGATTGCAGCATCATACTCAAAAATAGTTGATTCTGTAATTTCTGCCAAAGGTGCTTCAACAAAGTATTGAGCAAAGGCTGTGAATATTTATGTGCATGAACGTATGTACTGAACTTCTTGCCTCAGGTTGCCATTAGGCTACCACAAGAAACAAAGATGGTCAACATCCTCCTGAGCAACCGTCACTTGTTGGAACATAGCCTGAACGTACGCCACAGGCACCTGTCTGAATATTATGAGGACTCTGGTGATAAACTCCACGATGAGGTACCAAACTGGACCAACAGCACGTTCCATCTGATGCTGAGGTACCTTCTCAGCATTGCACATGTTGATGACATCACTCAGAAAGGTGGTAATCCTGGTGTCATTTCTTATTCTTTTAAACAATTAATCCTTTGCTCAGCAACAATGGCGTTGGGGGGCAGATTGACTATGGAAAGGCAATCTCATCTTTGAGTTTTGCACAGCTGCTCACTATTTCCATGAACCGGATGTCTTCTCTTGACATTCAAATGAAAAGGCAAATAGGAAAAATTATCCTGATTGTTCAACAATTCCTCCAATCTGCCATTGGAGATGGTTGGAAAGTAGTCACTTTCCAACTTGTTGTAACTGCTAACCCACCCAAATCGGGTTTGATCAACGTACGGATCATTTTCATAACTGTTAATTCCCTGGGCTCCATTAGCTGAGAAGCATTGGTTACGATCAACAAGTCGACCTCTTCTTTGGAATGTGGAATGTGAATATCATGTAGATAAGGCCACGTATTCAAATATTGCTGTGTAACAATGTTTTCTGTAGTTACAGGCATTTTACTTTGGGTGAATACCTCTGTTAGAACCTAGAAACAGACTTCCCATGACACATTGTACGTTAGAAGATGTCCTTTTGCCTCTCATGTTCAGTTGTTCAGTTATGTTTGTAAATGTCTTCTTTTATTGCACTTCGTCTGGACAGGTATGATAAAACATAATCAGTCATGGATCCCATTTGACCATACGATTGCAGTCTTATTCACACTTTTGCATGCAGAACCCTGTGATGTGCCCAGGATGTGTGGAATTCGTTATTAAAGATGTTAGGTGCTGGGATGTCTTTGGGGAGTAGACTCCTAAGGAGTAGGCTGGGGGTTAATAGGTTACTTGGGACATTCCATAAGAGGGGGGGGGGGTCAGGAAGTTAGGAGAATAAGACAAAGGACACTGTGTATATGGAAACCTATGAATTAACTCCTAGCTTGACCACCACACATGGG
>JACXGK010010507.1:0-17813 GCA_016801125.1 Novumbra hubbsi | reverse complement strand
GTGAGGTACTGGTCAGTGTGTGTGTCATCGTGAGGTACTGGTCAGTGTGTGTGTCATCGTGAGGTACTGGTCAGTGTGTGTGTCATCGTGAGGTACTGGTCAGTGTGTGTGTATGTGTGTGTGTGTGTGTATGTCATGGTGAGGTACTGGTCAGTGTGTGTGTGTATCTTTCACCTGGATCCAGCAGGCAGGGACACAGTGAGCAGGTCATCTGCAGGGATGGTGTTTCCACAGGGACTGCTGGTGGGAATGGGCCCTGGCCGAACCATGGTCACACGGACCTCCTGCCAGTCCCGCGGCATCTAACACAACACACACCTCACTGTTGTATGCTGTTACCCCATGTGACAGACGGGTGAGTGTGTGTGGGGGCCAATGTGTGCATATGCTATATCTATTCACATTAGAATTTGGACGATTGCACATTGTTTTCATGCCGCAAAATATGTTTATGGAAATGAGATGGTGTAAATTGCAACTTCCTTATTATGTTATTTAGGATGCCTTGCCAACACAGGCTGGCTACCACATGACCACGCCTCACCATGAAAGAGGTTTGTTATTTCAATTAAAATGTTTCACTCTCCTCAAACACTATTCTGAATAAAACACCCTTCTAGGCCCTAAACACTTCCTGTGTCCGTTCCCCGTGTTGCTCCCCACATTCTTACTATATTTACACACTTCTTGGAAGATATGATTACTTATACACTGACTCCCCTCAATATTACCAAGACCATATCCCTGGTGTTTCTAATAGAATTGTACCACTTTAGGTCCAAACTCAATATCAAATGTTTGAGGATGTCACTATAATTGCTTGGGAATATCTGCGAGTTTTACATCTTATCCCATCAAAGATGATGTTCCCCCACAGTACCAAATATGAATCACAGGTGACACTCTCTTATGGAAAGCAGAAAGCCCTAAGCCCCTTGATGTCCAGATTCTAGGCTGTTAATGCACTCTACCATGGCCCCCTGTTTTACACATTACCATCAATGACAATGTGAAGCAGGAGAGCATGTTTAGTCCTATGGGAATACTATTGACTTTTGAGTTTATTTAAAACCCAGGCTCTCATTCACTCTTAGTATAGCTCAGTTTGTTATTTTGTTGTCTAACAAGCACTTCTTGGAAACACAATGTGGTAAAGACCTGCATGGTCTGTGGCATTTTCCAAACCAGTTAAATTCTTTTTTAAATGCAGTTGATTCCTAAAACAGAAAAATGAACAGAAAAACTATATTTCTCTTGATTTCAAGCAGACAAATTTAAAAGTATATTAGAAAAAACAGTTGCACTGTGCAAAGGACTCATTCATCCACATCTTCTCGAAACAATTTCATGAATTAAATACAGTGACTGTTCTGCTCTTGTCTGACATGACACAAACATTATGTTAACCAGGACAACATTCAAACCTTGCATCAAATTCCTTCCAAAGTACGTAAGTAACTAAATGGAGGCTTTTCTGCTCTATAATTGCCCTTGTTCTCATGGTCATCGTGTGGCAATATGTTAAGCATTCACTTAAAAAGAGGTACAGTATATTCCTAATGTGGCCGTATAAAAGACCCTCAGAATTAGTAAAGGGGGCGTTATATTATTGTTCAAATTTATTAAATGAATATTGCCGCCTCTGAAACCAAATAATAAGTATGAATCCTTTGAGAGGAAAGCATGTAAGATTATAGTTAATGGAGTTTGTAGGCTATTCTGTGTTTCAGGTAACCTTGCTTAGCAAAAAAACATTGTGCAGTCTCTATGTATGATGTTAAACCTAAATGTTTTAATATAATACCCTTGGAATGTTTTCTTGATCTACTAAATGTGAGGTGCAACATCCATCACAAAACATTGAATAAAGTCTAACACAACATCATTCCCCAAACGCTGTCATTAGGTTTCTAAGTAAAGAAATAACCATGTAATAACCAGATTTTAGAACATACTGCCCAAAATGTCCCGTGAACATTCTTACAAAATTAGGCAAACGTACTATCAATCAGCAGAACGGAAACGTTTTCATGTCTGAAAAACAATCGATGCCACCAGGCAAATATTCCAAGCAGACGTGGTAATCTGAGCAGGCTAACCTGTGTGTCATAGCGGATGAGGAGGTCATACTCCATGGAGTAGGGGACGTTGGCAATGAGGAACTCTAGGCTGCTGCCCTCGGGGACCTTGGCAAAGCCAGTACCAGTCCATGTAGACGGGCGCCCAGACTGGTGCTCCCGTAGATCCACACTGCAGCCCTGGAGAGACACACCAACACCAAACAGTCAAGACAAACACCCCAACTGTAAATAACGGTCCAGCTGGATTTGTAGGAGAAACTCTACTTGCCTGTCCCAGAATGGCCAGCTCAGCCTCATAGGTGTAGTGGTCCAGAAGCATAAAGAAGTACCCCGACTCCACCTGGGTACACTGACGTCCTGTCATATGACTACGACAGCGGCACTGCCCGTTCTCCATTGAGCAGCTGGGACGGACCAATAGGAAATCTATGCAGTAACCGTCTAGTTGTACGACATGCATCCAATCCACAGGAGTGCATTCGGTGTTGTGTAGTGTTGTGAGGCCAGAACAGGAACAGGCTTTAAAAGACATGTCACTCACTGGTTTTCTCTGGCCCCGCCAACATCACAGTCGCAGTCTCTGCATCCATTCAGGTCGTGACTCAGTGCCCAGTGTTCAGGCTGTGGACACGAGACAGACAGGCAGACAGACAGACAGACAGACAGACAGGCAGGCAGACAGGCATTTGTTAAACCACTTTCCATTTCCAACTACCCGCAGCCTCAGCTGGCCACTGGACAGTACATCAGCTGGCCACTGGACAGTACATCAGCTGGTCACTGGACCGTACATCAGCTGGTCACTGGACCGTACATCAGCTGGCCACTGGACGTACCGCTGAAGGGTTTGAATGTGAATGAGTCATAGGGAAGTACATAAATATCTCCTCCAAGAGTTTCTAGTTCCAGATGGACGTTGTGTACATATACATCCTGGTTATAAAAAATGGATTTAGTGTCCAGCATGGTATAACACACGTTTGGGCCACCATGGGGGTTTTGCTTGTTAAAACATCCGTTTTTGCCACTTCTGAGAGTTCAGGATCCACTTGGTCAAGACCAGTGCTGCCCATGTTTGGCTGTAACCTAGACCAGCCAGAAAGGGTTGACATCTCTGGGCTAAATTTAGACATGAAGCCTAAAAGCAGGGCCACACATTCCTGGCTAATGTTACTGGCACAGCAAGGAAGTAAGGTGAGTGACAGGGGGATGTAAACCACTCAGAAAAGCCTCCGGTAAGACTTCAGCTGTGTGTTACAGTTAGAACAGGGAGGCAGTGCTGGACCCTTACCAGACACTGGTCACAGCTGCGTCCGGTGACCAGACGCTTGCAGAAGCAGTCCCCACTCACAGGGTCACACCGTGGGCTCTCTGACACAGTTCCCCGGGGGTCACACTGGCAGGCTGACGGGGCCCAAGCGGAGAACATAGGGGCGGGGGGGGGGGGGGTGGAGGAAAAAACTATGAACAAAAGATTTCTGCAAAATCTCCCCCAAAAAGCAAGGTAGTTTGGACCACACCATCCTGTAAGCCAGAATCAGGATCCACTCACGCTGGCAGCCCCGAGGGTTCTCTGCACTCAGCCCGAAGAAGCCCAGCTTGCATCTGTCACAGCGAGGTCCCTCCACGTGGTCCTTACAGCGACACTGGCCAGCGATCATGCCAAGGGAGGGTTCATCATGCCCATCACAGAGGCCTCCGGTTAGGGAGCCATCAGGATCACAGTCGCAGGCTGGCCACAGAACACAATTCCTGTCAACGTTCAGCTTAGCAACCTTCCGATATGTAGTACAGCAGCACGGACAATGCACAGCAAACACACTGAGATGCTATAGACTTGAAATCTTACCAGGGGACCAAACTAGTTAATCAACAAACCCTTATTGATAGTATATTCATGTGAGGCACACACCTGCTGTGAACCGGTCCTCACAGGTGGTCCATCCCCTCTACTCACCCACACAGACCCCAGGATCTCTTATGTCTCTGCTGGGGTCCTGGTAGTAGAAGGGTTTGCACATCTCGCAGTTGCGTCCCATGGTGTTGTGGAGACAGTCGTCACAGACACCGCCGCTGGTGTTGCCGGTGGCCTGGTATACTGCCATGTCGAAGTGACATTCGCTGGAGTGACCGTTACAACTGCATTCTGGATTAAAGACAAAATGACCGACTTGAACATGAAATAAAGTTGGACTGGAATGACAATTGTTTGGGCTGTATCAGTGATTAGTAGGACATAAGACACAATTCTCCACTGTCATGGTGTGGTCTTCCAGCACTCACTCTTGCAGGCGTTAGTGTTGCGTCCTTCAGCCGGTCTCCAAGGCATGTCATTGTAGAAGTGGTCACACAGCTCACAGTTCAGACCCCTGGTGTTGTGTTTGCAGACGCACCTCCCATGGACCTGACAGACAGGAAGTCGTCAGAGTAGAAATAATCAGTCATCATAGGTTAGTGTTACTCCTCACAGTAAGTGGGCGGAGCTGTGCCCCCCTGACTCACCATGCCCTCCTCATCCATTATCCCATCAATTGGAGCGCACTCAGAGGCGTGGCCGTAGCAGAAGCAGTTGCCGCGGACGACCAGCTCATACATGGCGTAGTAGTATTTCTCCTTGATCTCCTGTCGGGGGTCCAACAGGTTGTCTCCCAGGGTGTGCAGCTTGGTGAAGTTCACACGCAGGTTGGTGATCTTCAGCTGGTCTACAGGACACAAGCAGGAGGATAATCCTTTTACCCACAACACCCAATAAGCGTGTACATTAAAATAATCTTATTGACATAAGTCTTCAGACTCTATGCATAAGTACATTTGGCAGAGATTACAGATTGTTCATAGTGAATGCCTTAACCAGCTAAACAAACTTGGATTTGGGCAGTTTATTGCATTCTTCCCTATAGATCCTCTGAAGCATCCCCATAGCATAATGCTTCCACCAACATATTTGACTGCAGATTTGTCTACACATTTACAGATTTATGTACCTATTCATGGATCGTGGGATGCATTTGTGGATCGTGGGACGCATTTGCGAATAGTTTTGCTACAATAATGGCCTCATACAGGTTGCATTGTATCCTGAAATAACCAGGTCGACACGATTTCATTAAGTGTTAACGGGGGAAGATAATCAGTAACCCCAGGAGGAAATGCCGCCAAGAGAGTGTCATGAGTGGGAGGGTCTAACCTGTTATAAGTGTCATGAGTGGGAGGGTCTAACCTGTTATAAGTATCATGAATGGGAGGGTCTAACCTGTTATAAGTGTCATGAAAGGGAGGGTCTAACCTGTTATAAGTGTCATGAGTGGGAAGGTCTAACCTGTTATAATTGTGTGCTCAATGAAATTGTCCTTCAGTTCTTTCCTATAGGAAATTACTCGGCTTCATGAATTCTCATTAAAGTCTATTTGATCTCACAACCTCCGAAGTTCTTGCATCTTTTTGGGTCGGGCCCTTCTTAGCCGGTTCCTTAGATTTGCTGTAAGGCTAGCTCCAGGAAAAGTTTGGGTGTTTCATTTTACAATGATGGATCCCACTGTGCACCTAGGAACTTTCAATGCTTCGGCTATTTTTTATAAGCCGCCACAGATTTATGCCTTCACACGATTCAATATCAGAGGTTGCTTAGAATTCAATGCTTGGTTTTTGATCTAAAATGCCCTGTGAAGTATAAGACCTTATGTAGACAGGCATATGCCTTGCTAATTCATATCAAATCAATGTAATTTGCTACAGGTGGACTCCAATCAAGATCTAGAGAATTATGATCAAAGAACACCAGATGGATTGGAGCTCAGTTTGGAGTGTCATGGTGACGGGTCTCATTACTTTTGTACACAACATATATCAGCATTGGCCCAAACTTCTAAAAACGGGTACTACAGCAAGATAAATTGCGAATAAATCCATTTAATAAATTACAAGTGAAGTCTAACACATTATCATGTGGAGAAAGTGTAGGCCAAAGGACTGCTTTTAGATCAATTATCAAAATAAATTATCCATTAAGTCAGACCCACACACGCGTGAGGAGAGGTGAGGTGCAAGGGAGATAAGGGGGGGGGCTTGTTCCCTGTCCTGAAATTGTAACTTATGTCCTATATATTTCTATGTGCGTATGGGCGTGGTGCAAAAGTAGTGCACTAGGAAGAGCAGAGGGGGCCATTGGGGTCAGACTTGATGAAGTCTCATTGAGGGGTGATGGGAGGCTACTGTGTACAAAACCTTTCAGTCGCGCTCCAGCTGTTCAGTCCAAATAGGAGATACAGGCAGTGAGTGGAATACGCCATCTCTCTATATCTCTATCTCCCTCTGTCTGACTTTCTCACTCAATGCACTTCATAACCGTGTTTAAACACAACAACAAATAAAAAATAATTCACATCTCAAAGCAAAAAATGCTAAGTTGGGGGAGTCCATCTGCACTATAGATGTACAGAACATGTCAGCATTATGTATGTGGTCGATTCCCTTTCTAAGCTCTATTTGACTTACCTACAGTACAGGAGCTCCTGTTAACTAAAGAACAGACAGATTAGCATAAAATACATCCTGGCCTCTTGGTTATCTGGGCGTACCCTCTCACACAGAGAAGAGGTCTGTTCTCTGGACCTTGACAGGCAAAACACAACTCCCTTTCTCACAAACCAGTGGGAATTCAATTCCAGTGTTTCACAGGAATTGCATTCAAAAGCATCCAACTCTTATGAGCATCACTCATACCACAACTAATATACTTTCCTTGTTATAATGAACATACTCATGTCCCACCAGCTCAATGTTTCAACAACTCATCAACCATCGGAGAATCTCCTGCTGAGGAGGATCTCTGTATGGGAAAGGGCTCAAACTAAACCATAGGCATTTTGTAACAATATCCCCAGACACACAGGCTTTATTCTAACACCACCCTTCGAGTCTCGCTCGCTGAACAGCACTGGAAAAATGAAAAATATAAGAGACCACTGCACCTTTTTTTTTCCTTTCCAAAAAACTGAAGGGCTTCATTTTTAGAGACCACTGCAAGTTAAACCCTTCTGTTACTCCCTCAAATTGTTCCTTTTCAACTTTTTTTGGAAAGGAAACAAAAAGGTGGTCTCTTATTTTTTCCAGAGCTTTCCATGCTAGTAAATTCCACCGCCTCCACATAGGAGAAACACAGCAGGTATTTATTTACTTAACCCCATCAAAATGGGTGTACCTCTTTAAAACCAACGCTGGTAAGTTACACATACAGTAAGGAAAAGATGTGAATGAGTGCGACTTGTGCCTGGCAGTGTGCTAGCTACCCAGAGTGTGTCGGTCTTGACAACACGGAAACCTATGCAGTTAAAGGTTGAGGATCAACATGTACTTTGGTGCTCTTGTTCTAGGATAACAGTGAACCCAGGTCAGTCAAAACAGAAGGAACAGCTTGCGGCAGAGAGAGAGCAGCTGGTTTTCACATCCAGCCTCTTCCCATAATAGACTGGGCTCCAGACAAATACAGCAGCCTGTCATGGCCCGTCATGTTTAGGAGTCTGAGCATGGCTGATTGAGATTAGCATGGCAGAGGGGCCGTTGCTGTATCATGTTGGAGTTGCAGTTGTGGAAACTAGCAGAACCGCGTTCACGTACTATTTTAATAATCCCAAGTAAGGATTTGGAAGTATGTTATTTGAGAGAAAATGTATTTGGATATACATTTGAATATAATAAAACCTCAAACAAATGGGTTTTCTGAAAAAAATATTTGGACAAAACCCTCATAATATTTCTGGAATTTTTTTTGCAAGTCGTTTTCTAAAGGCATCACCCGAACACAGACAGGGTCTCAAAAGGTTTAGGACACATTTGCGTTTTTGAGCCCTCGCAGCTGTGCTCCTTATCGCATATCATTCTGATATCTGATGAGCCAATACCAGAGACAGTACAGGCACTAAGACAGCCTCCTAGAAGACACGCCCTATCATTTCTCCACCCACACCAGCCGTCAGGAGTGCTGCCTCAAAGAGACTTTAGGAAATTGACATATCTGGTATGATGAACTTGCATAATAATTAATAAAAAAAAAAAGAATATATATTTAAAAGCAAGAGCCTGGTCACACATACAATACAGGTGTATTTTGAACACCGGTCTGGTGTCTGTTAGTGCCTCTTACTCTGTATGTTGGGGCTGTAGGGGTCCTCTATGTGGATGGCCGGGTCCAGAACTCTGTAGATCACCTGCAGGAGAAACCAAGACAGTACAAGCAGTTCAATTATTGGACGGTTCTATGAAACTAGTGACCCATTCACCATCAGATATCATTCCTTTTTAGGGGGTTTTAACACATATTTTAAACAGATTTCCAGAATTTTCCCCAAATCTGGTAATCCTCTTAAATTCAGGAGTGATTTTTCCATAGTCCCACCTACCTCTCCTTCAGTGGACGGCTCTATGTCGGAGTAGCGCGACTCACAGATGATGTCATCCACCTTGCGCAGGGGACCCGTGGATATCCCCGGGAAGACAGAGGCACAGTCATAGGCAAAGTAGCGGTACAACTGCCAGTTACGGCCGAAATCTGCAGATCGTTCGATCACCATTGCTGCCGGGCGAAACGTCTGTATACCATTGGAGAGATGAGATGTGTCATGTATGAATACACATCTGCAGACGGAACACCGTTATGCACAGCACGGACTTGAAACACTGTCTAAGGGTTAAAGAACTATCCACTTCTAACCTTGAAGATCATGATAAGGTGAGTGAAATGGAATTCAGCCTCTAGGTCCAGCTGAATGAAGACATCTGGCTTTCCTGAAGACAAAACGAGAAGGAGACAGATATCAAGCTTCATGTTGTTGCTACTTAAGATAAAATACAACCACATTTCGGAAAAAGTCTGGAAATCTAAAGAAAAACTAAATGCAATGAGGTGCAAATAATTTACAGTCATGTGAAAAAATAAAGACCCCCATGAAATATGCTGTTCTTTCAAACAATATCTACAGATGAAAGTAATTCAACCAAAAACTATTACATTTTACCATGATATCATTTATTTAACAAAATAATTTGAAAGATGCCATTTACTACTGAGGAAAAAGTTAGGACACTCGATCTCCTAATAGCATGGCTGAAACAACATCAATAAGGGGTTTCCTATAACAGTCTACTGGGAGAAAGTGTTTCCCACTCCTCCATGCAGAATGTTTTCAGCTGTGTGATGTTTGGGGGGTTACCTGCATGCACAGCCCGTTTTAAATCACCTCACAGCATCTCTATAGGATTGAGATTCGGGCTTGTGTAACAATGTGCTTTGGACCTGTGACGTTTGTGGAAGTAAACAGACCAAGGCGCAGGGAGGCAGGTTCAGGTAGTCGGTTTATTTCCGTTTCACTACAGAACCAACTTGCGTATATAACGCTTCCGATAAAGATTCCAAAGTACTCTCGGTACTTACATTAAACACAGCATGTAGCTGCACACATAGCACAGGTAACAATCACGGACACGGAGACGAGAAACACAAGGGCTTAAGTACGGTGGCAACGAGCAGCACCTGTAAGGAATCAGGGAGGGATGCGTTCACAGGACATGGGGAAAACAGGACACAACACACACGATGGCGACTAAAAGGCCGGCGACGTCGAACGCCGGAAGGCTACGCGAACAGGGGAGGTCCCGTCCTGCGACGGTACCGTGACAGGACCAATGAATTCAGAGTAGAATTGCTTGGGCACAGTAACAGAAGACGTGTGGTGCCTTTGAGCAAGAACATGCCAGGGCACAGAGAAAATATTTTGGGGGATCAAGGACGCCCCGTCATTTGGATTAAAGAAGAGAGGGACAACCCAGATTGTTAACAGCGCACAGTTCACAGGTATGGTGTGCAATTGTGCACATGGCATTTTTTGGCAACATATGCTGCTATCCAAAGCATGTATTTTTAAGGGAAGGCCTTGCTTATTTCAGCAAGACTATGGCAAACCACATGCTGCACATATAACAGTGTGGCTCTGTAGTAAAAGAGTCAGGGTGCTAAACTGGCCTGCCTGCAGTCCTGATCTGGCACCCATTGAAAGCAGACCCCGAACTGTTGAGCTGCTAAAATCCTATATCAAGCAAAATGGAAATACATTTCACTTATAAAACTACAGCAATTGGTCTCTTCAGTTCCCAGAAGCTTACAGAATATTTTTCGAATAAGAGGTGATGCTACACAGCGGTAAAGATGCCCCTGTCCCAACTTTTTTGAAACGTGTTGCTGACAACAAATTCAAAATGGGCATGTATTTTGTCCAAAAACCATATAAAATCTCAATTTCAACATTTGATATGTTGTATCTGTGAAATACTCTTTCCTGCGAGTGACAACAGTAATAACTGAACCACTAGATGTGATGGAAAACCCTGTCTCTCTGTCTCTAGAGCAACGGCATCTTAACAGGAAAGAATAAATCTCGTCTTGGCTGGATACATGGTCCTCTGCATGGGTAAACCCACACTTCCTGAGCACCAACCCTGGAGAACCACTTGAGTTGGCCCGTCATTCACAAAGGACCGGAAAGAAGAGTCTGAAGTTCCAAAGGTAGTGGAGGAGGTTCTGCGTTATACAAGAGGGCATTCCCCTTCCAGCAAGCGGAACATTTAACTACTACTACAAATTAACAACATAATAACCCTATCACACAAAATCACATGACACATTTCTAACAGTTCATTTCTTGACCTGCCAGAACGTAGCTCAAAGGGAAACCTCAGAGAACATCCAAGACGAATGTTAATAAAGCTATGCGCTTTGAGGCATCACCTGCAAATTAATGCATGGCTATGAACCATGGTCCCCACCCATTAACGTAAGAATATGAAACCATAACCCCACTAATGAAATGCTGTGAACCATAACCTCCACCTATAAATACAAGATTGAGAAACCATAACGTGCACCTATTAATGCAAGAATAATCTGGAAGGAAATGGAGGGAGAGGAGAGGAAAGGAGAGGCGGGTGTGTTTGAGCCAAAACGTCAGGGTGGAGAGGGAGAAAAGGAGCAGGAGAATGAGAGGAAGTGAGGGACAAAGAGAAACCTGGATCGCCAGGAGAGAGAAGCCGATTCTGTGAAGAGGCCATAAAAGGAACAGTGAGAAAGCATTAAAGAACAGTAGAGGGACTTATTGAATAGTGAAATGTTTTAACATAAGCACCCTTGTGAGGTTTGGCTAATGGAGAGCAATTAGGAACTGGCACACTTCACAACGGAAACGCATACATCCTGCTGGGTCTCAGAAATGGCCCAGGCACCGTTATGACCAGCGACCATAAGGCATCCTCCCAACCCAGCCATCCAACGAGCCCTTGGAGAGGTCCTTTAGTAACGGGCCTTGGCTGTCACAAGAGCAGTACAGGCAGAGCACTGTGCTCCATGTCACATACTCTAAAAGCTCTGCCAGAAACGCCATGGAGACTGAAAGTAAAAATAGTGACTGCTTCCTGCCCCCCCCACCTCCAAGTGTTCTGTCCAGCCTACAGAGTACAGTCAGAACTAATGTGGTCCACAGTAGTCAGCAAGTCCCAAATAAACCTGAAATGGGGCTTTTGTTCACACGATTGAAGCTCTCTATTGACAATGAAGAAGGGGTAGCTGGGCTGCTGATATGGTCTCTCCATCTTGTTCTCCCTCTGCTTCCGTGTGACCCCTCACTCTCCCTCCCTCCTCAGCCCCCCGGTCCTCCTGTGCCCTCCTCTCTTCTCCTGCCAGGGTTCACCCTGCTCGGTTGTTCTCCCCCTCCACACAGCTGTGGGTCTGTGGCTGATCTGGGTCTGCTCCAGGCAGAGTAACTTAGGCTAGCACAGTGCAGAGTGATTCTGATGGAGGGTCATTTAATCTGATGTAGGTGTGTTCACCTCTGGGCTTTGAAGGCCTTCAGAACTGAGTTACCAGAACCCACTGTGATGATTCACAGGGGCTTACAGTACCTTTTCATCTAATTTCTCCTTCCCCCTCTCTCTCCCTCCTTCCCCCCCTCTCTCTTTCTTCCCCTCTCTCTCTTACAAGCTCTCTCTCCAATCCCCTCTCTCCTACCCCCTCTCTCTCCCTGCTTCCCACTCTGTCTCACCCGCTCTCTCTCTCCCCCCCTGTCTCTCACCCCCTCTCTCCTGCCCCCCCCCTCCCTCCCACCCCCTCTCTCTCTCACACTCCCTCTCTTTCCCAAAGCAAACCCTCTAACAACTCCTTCCTCTCTCTGTCCCTCGTTTGTCTCCACACATTATTTCCACTTGTGTGTTATTATTATTAGTATACCAGATTAGGCATCTTCACTCTGACAGAAATGGATTCTGTGTGTTCAGAGCAGCTGCATATCACAACGCTTAAACCGGGGCGGGAATAGAGCATTGCATTGGCGACTGTATTTAACTACTTATAACTATATTAAACACTTTCTCATGAAGCAAAAAAATGTGCTATACCTTCTCAAAAGCTGTTCAAACAGTAACAACGTTTTAACATGAAACTGAACCATGCACTGTGTGCAATACGTTGGCAACCCCTTATGAGTGCAATGTTACGGTCACCGTTCTCTGACTGCCACCAGGACTTCTTGCGGTGTGGTTTGAAGGTGGTGATGACGTTCTCAATGCGGTGACTGATGCTGTTGTAAACAGGGTCATAAGGCCGGCGAGAGTCGCAATGGAAACATTTCTTCTCATCCTACAGGGGTCAGAGGTGACAGGTCAAGAGGTCAAACAAAAGCTCACGACAAAGAAGATGGTAGTTATGGAAGATTTGAGGATTTTGGAGAGACACACACACGCAACCAACACACACATATACAGTCACTACACACACACACACACCTGTAAATGACTGACGATACAGTAAGGCTCTTTCTTCCTGGAGCCACATGTGGACGATGCTTTCAGGCTCTTCTCACGCCCCACCAACAGGTCTCCCGTGGCCGGGTAACAGCTGCCATGGGTACAGCCGTGGGCGTAGCTTGGGTCCTGGGCGGTGGCATAGGCCAGGGCTGGAAAATAACGAGGAGGAGAAATGAGGTTAATGAACAAAAGAACAGGAAACGACTTCACAGCTGGCAGTTATCCCAGATCAGTTGAGAGTGATGAAAAACATTGGGTTGATAACACTCCTCTGTCATTGAAAGACAATCTCTCACTCCCCTTTCCTCTCTGAGAAGAGATTTTAAGACCATTAACTTAAATCAGTGCAGCAACAGGACGTCCTAGAGGAAGTAGGCACAAGTTTAATCCAGACCCCAAAACAGAGCCTAACTAACCCTCCTGCTTCCCCGCCTGCTGTTAAACTGACACTTTCTTAGGAATAACAATGTTGATCCAACACCCAGCAAGATGATCATTTAAACAATCTACTGGTAAGCGGCGCCTCCCTCAGCAGTGGTCAAAAACTGTTGACCTGATATGGGGCCGTACATGGGGCCCTACATGGGGCCCTACATGTAGCCCTACATGGGGCCATACATGAGGCCCTACATAAGGCCCTACATGGGGCCCTACATGTGGCCCTACATGGGCCCTACATGAGGCCCTACATGGGGCCCTACATGTGGCCCTACATGGGGCCCTACATGAGGCCCTACATGGGGCCCTACATGGGGCCCTACATGGGGCCCTACATCTGGAAACAGACCCAGAGATCATTTGGGACACGGCCTGCTCTGACAGTCGAGTCTATGCGTGTGCATGTGTGCACATACTGTATGTCTTCATGTGACCTGCAAGATAAAGCGTTTGGGGTGTTTGAAAATAAAGCTTTATGACCCCAAATGCCTGCCAAGCATTTCGGTCCACATCCAGAAATATATAAATATATTTGTAGTGAAGGATGTCAGTCTGACGCGTTGGGCCAGGAATGAGTTCTGTCTGTCAGTTTGGGGAATCAACAGTCAGCAGTTACTGCAGGAAACCTCAAGTCCAAAGGACCGCTATGGAAAATTTCACAGAAACTATCAACAAAAACAGGACACTAGAAGAAGGCTGGTGTTTGCCTGGCATTCAGACAAGTCTCACACTGGTGCCACTGCTAGACACTGAGCACACACATACACACACACACAGTCATAAACTTACCCAACGCATAATGTTGACTACACCTTTGTACATACATATGTCCATATGCTGCCTCAAGTGTTTTCTATGTCCACAGTGCATTTGTGTACATAGACAATAAAGGGTAAATGTGAAACACATTTCGTTCAGCGAGAACGACTATATCACCTCAATACATTTATCTTAATTCTATAGTAATCTTATCTCATTTCCCTTTTCTGAGGGAGAGGAATCCAAACTAAGCCAACTAAACCTGTATAATGATGCCGTAACCACACACAACGACCACCTCAACAATTACCTAGCAAATTATGGGAGAAGGAAATACGATTGAAAAACTTGAGGTAAAAACAAACTATGGCCTGAGACACATAAATGTGCCACACATTTCCTTCCTGGGCTTAAAAGGTGTCGGTTAACAGGAGTATGAAAGAGACAGGGATGAAAAAGAGGATGAAAAACAGAGTGAGAGTGGGAGAAAGCCGATGTATTAATACAAAGCCTTTGTAGAGACATTGAAAGAAATCATCCAGACACAACATGATATCTATTTTGGTGGTTGGCACATACTCCAAAGTGTGTATTGACTGTACAGAGTGGGTATGGGGGAGGGGCCTTGTACACAATCATCTAGGGGCCTTTTATCCTGTCTGTCTGTTGGTCTGTCTGTCGGTCTATGTTTTCACAGACAACCTACACCCCTTTCCCATGAGCAGAGACTGACAGGGATGACATCCCAGTGCCACAAGCATGCAACAGTAGTAATGTGTAGTTTAGAAGTGTGAAAGCTTTTAATGAATGAGAAAAAGACCCAAAGGTACATGGGATGAGTAACATCCCCTTTCAGTAAGCCATATCAAATAGTGTGGACCTAATGGAAAACCCACGTGATGCTTTAAAAATCATATTTGGCGAAAGAGATGTTTGACTGGGCAGCATTTTGGCCATCTCACATCAGCTGCTTTCTCTCTCTCTCTCCCACTTTCCATCTTCTTCCTCTCTTTCTTTCTCTCGTGCTCGCTCGTCCCCACCCCACTCACTCTTCTTATTTCCCTCCGATCTTCTCTTTCTCTCTGTCTTTTCTCCCTCTCGCTCTGTCATGTCCTCTTGCTTCAAATCTCTCCTCTTATCCGTACATGGACAGACAAGGAGGAATGCAGGATGACAGCTGAGTGGGAGGCGTACCACAGAACTAACCAAGCCCTACTGCATGGTGGGAATAGTTAACGAAAACTTAGACTACAACTACGCATGAAAATACATTTAAAATAATATAGATTTGTAATTATAACATAAATTAAACTGAGACTATAAACATTAGGCCCAAAACAAACAAAAAATATATTGGAAAATATTTTCAGTTTTAGTGTGTTTAAATTCAGCACTATTAAACCTTTAGGCAAGCAGCAAGTGATTGTCTTAAACGTATAATGTTTATGCTTTCAACCACAGATCAGCCAATATTGTAGTCTGTTGTTGGGCGGGAGAGATGAGAGCCACGTACCGAGAGAGATGAGAGCCACATAGCGGAAGAGATGAGAGCCTAGCCACGTACCAGGACAGATGATAGCCTAGCCACGTACCGAGAGAGATGATAGCCTAGCCACGTACCTGGAGAGATGATAGCCTAGCCACATACCGGAAGAGATGAGAGCCTAGCCACGTACCGGGAGAGATGATAGGCTAGCCACCTACCGGGAGAGATGATAGCTACACCCAAGGATAATTGTTTTGTAAACTATACTCTCCAAAGTGTACTATTTACACATGTATTATTGAGGATCATGCTAACAGGAAACATCCACCCCTTTTTGAATCTGAAATATACTGATGAAATCCATTAAATGTGCTTTGTCTCAGTCAAAAGGCAGCTCCAGTTTGGGCCCTCCTCCCCTGTGTCCTGGGCTGTATTGAAACTGACGGTATATGTAACCTACCATGCACTACCAATTCTGGTTTATTTTGTGTAATATTGGTTATTTTCTTCTCTTCTCAAAACAAGTGTAATGCGTTTGGACTGGACAGCTCCCAGCATCCTCTCTGTAATGCAGTCTGCCTAGCCAAAGCTAATCTCCCCGTAATAGACAGGACCACAACACAAAGAAACAGGGCTTTTTGCCCCCCTCTCTCACTTTGCCCCATACAATATTCTTCATTTATTTTACTGTTCTCCCTCCCTCTTTCTCCCCCTCTCCCCCTCTCGCCTTGTTTTCTCTGCTCTCTCTCCACCTTCCCCCTCGTCCTCTCTTTCTTTTCGTCAGTAGTTGGTGTCCTGCATGACAGTAGAAGCGTTTATGTGAAAGCACTGCCTGTCCTGACCCACTCTGAAGGGATGGATTACACAGCTGATTTTTGGCTGTGTGATTTTTGGCACTGTGATTTTTGGCACTGTGATATTTGGCACTGTGATATTTGGCACTGTGATTTTTGGCACTGTGATCTCCTAGGTAGGCTTAAGAGGAATGTTGACATAAAGAGCTCCGGTCATCCCATCATTTCCAGGGAGAGAGAGAGAGATAGACAGCGAGGCACAGACAGAGAGAGAGAGAGAGATAGACAGCGAGGCACAGAGAGAGAGAGAGATAGAGATAGACAGCGAGGCACAGAGAGAGAGAGAGATAGAGCAGCAAAGACATGTCTCTGGGTAATGTTTGGAGGCAGACAGTAGGGGTTGAAACTGTTGCAACCAGACGACACATTCCAATCTGACTAGGTGACATAGACGAGAAAGAGTGGTAGGAGTAAACACTGGAACCAATCACCAAAATAAACACACTCTCACAAAGCACACAAACACACAGACACTCTTAAGATGAAAGGGAGGCTGTACCCACAAACCGGGGTCTACGGAGACGATGCTACCGTAAGACTTGCTTATAGCACAGCCGATGACAGCGTTTTGAGCTCTTGGAGCAGCTTGTGTGAACCAAAATTAGAGTAGCATTGCAGACAGACAAATGTCTCTGCGCGGCATAAGGCACCTGACCGGAATGTGGGTGTGGCTTTGAGAAGGTTTAGATAAGTATAGAAAGACCTCAGTAGACCAGCCTACGCTAAAGCAGGGGAAAGTCAACAGCCATTTATTTTTAAAACCCTCCCGCTAATTCGTTTACATTCTCCCTGTCCTCCTCCCTCTGGTCTCCTCTAACGAGCTGTCCACTCCCACACCCAGAGTCCGACTCCTTCAAGGTCTCCTCCTCTCTCCTCCCTTCCAGCATGGGATTTCTTGGGAGTCTCGGTGTAGCCCGGGAGTCCCTCGAGGAAGGGAGGGCGGGCAGGACTCCTGGGTGAGGAGGGTCAACGTACGGCTGCGCTGCCTCCTCACCCAGTTGTCGGGGACAAGAATCAACCCGGTCCCCGAGAACACCGGCTCCTGGGCGTGAAGCCTTGTGGTACATCCACCTATCCACGACAGGTGGCCATTGGTGAGGGATGCTGGACGCACATCGTCCGGTCATGATCCCACCCGCTGCGTCTACGGCCCAGAGGCCGGCGACAGCCCCTACGTCCTGCCAGGCCTACGATGCTCCATGGCCCTGCCAGAGGCCCTGCCAGAGGCCGGCGACAGCCCCTACGTCCTGCCAGGCCTACGATGCTCCATGGCCCTGCCAGAGGCCCTGCCAGAGGCCGGCGACAGCCCCTACGTCCTGCCAGGCCTACGATGCTCCATGGCCCTGCCAG
>JACXGK010010506.1:0-12098 GCA_016801125.1 Novumbra hubbsi | reverse complement strand
ACACACACGATCACTTTCCAATAGCATGTTAAAAGTGTTTAACCGTTGGTGTTCTCTTCGCTCCCCAGGGCTCTCAGCCATCATTTTTTTGGCTCTCTCCTTCAATGGCTTTGGAGGAATTTGCTTGACCTTCACCTCCCTCACGGTGAGACACGCACAGCTTTGTATGTTCCATCCTTCTGGGGGCTGGAAAAGAAAAATCCATGTTACATAACATTAACCTCAGTGACCTGATATTTTATGCCTAAACTTAATCTACCTTAATGCCTAATCCTAAACCTAACCAGTAATGCTGAAATCTACATCAGTTCTAACACTAACCCTAATTGTAAGTTTGACCTGGACCTGAAACACCTCTAGTTTCTGATAAAACAGTGTTTAGCAAAACCCGGGTCAGAGCAGTAGAAAACCCACTGTTGTCCTTCTAGATTAAACCAACTTGGTTTCTCCCTGAAAAAGCCATATCACGACACCTTTCCATATGGGTCTGTTTGTGTGACGTGCCAACGAGGGGTTTTCGCTGTGGGGATGAATGACAGTTGACATGGCGGTGGAGTCATGTGGGGATGAATGACAGTTGACATGGCGGTGGAGTCATGTGGGGATGAATGACAGTTGACATGGCGGTGGAGTCATGTGGGGATGAATGACAGTTGACATGGCGGTGGAGTCATGTGGGGATGAATGACAGTTGACATGGCGGTGGAGTCATGTGGGGATGAATGACAGTTGACATGGCGGTGGAGTCATGTGGGGAGAGTCTAGGCCAGGCCCTGAAGGGATCGCTACTGGGTGCTTCAAGGAAAGTATTTGTCCACGTGTTGTCAGTCTGTTGTGGTCATCTGATATGGGACACCTGGTTCGTGTTTAACAGAGGCAACTCCTGTGTGTGTGTGTGAGTGAGACAGAGAGGGTATTTCAGTGCCTGAGTTGCACATGCCTTTTCCCGTATGGAAAGACCAATCACAAGCCCCTTGACTCGTCACACCCTCCTTTCAGCTCCACCCACCCACCTCTACCCAAAACACACGAAGGGCACAGTAGAACCTCCTCTACACCCCTACCTCTGCTCTGCCCCGCCCCCTCCCTCGTTCTTGCTTCAGCTTGATTAATGTCAGCTGAGAATATCGAACAACAAACACAGACCAACCTCATGTGTGGGTTTTTTGTCTATACGTTTGGTATCCACTACATAACCTCAATTAGACTCACAGAGGTCTAGTCAGCCTCTGTTGACCTCAGCTGTGTCCTGTTACCCTTGACCTTTCACCTATGTGATGCAGTCCCTACCACGAACGACCCTTTCTTTGTGTAGCTATATTTATCGTAGCTAAAGCACTCAGTCTCATAGTATTCACACACAGTTTCAGTCAGGATCACTAATATCTGCTTTACCTTTCTCACCGTGACACTTATCATACCCTCTTTTGACCTTCTCTCTCAAATGATCAACACACACCAAAAGGGTTTCTGGTCCTAACCGTAACTTTACAATAACATTTATGCCTAAACACAAACTAGCCTTTAACCTAACACAAATCCTAATGGGTAAATCCTTATACTAACACTATCCCTAATTGTAACTTTGACACCTAAACCTAACCTAGCCTTCACCCTAAACCTAACCCATATGTCGGAAACATTACAGGGACTGGCAAAATGTTGTGATATCTCGAACCACACACTCACACTCACACACACACATACGCACACTGTGAACAGCGTAAATGGGTCTCTGTGTAGCCCAGCCAATCTATTGCCTAACCAGGCAGGGCTGTACCAGCATGGACCGAGTTTCACAATGTTGTTGTTTTTCCGTCTGATGTCATCAGCGGGGGACACAAGGGCACACAGCCCTTCTCCGGGAGTGATTCCTGGACCAACACGGCACCTGCTCTTCTGGTTTTAATGTCCCGGTGACAGAGGTCACTGCAGTTTGTCTCGCTGTTCTGTCCTGGTGCCTTTGTTTTTCCAGTAGTGCCTGGGGATGTAGACATTCTGTCCCTGTATCCTTTATCACTTTAAACTTCTCTGTGGGACCTAGTGTTGGATTGACACCACACATTCTCACATGGGCACTATGTTGTAGGTTACGGCATGGGGCATTTATTCAGGCACATCCATGGCTGTTTGGTGGCATCCAATATGTGACTGAGGCTACAGTCGAGATATAAGTCACAGGGAGGACACAGGTTTTCTGGATCTTATCATGCTGGTGGCCCAGCCATGACCTCTGCCTACATTGTGCTCACAGGAGGCCAGCCATGACCTCTACCTACATTGTGCTCACAGCTGACCAAGCTCCAACAAGGTGTCGCTACTGGGCGACAACGATAAACAATCTCATTAACTCCCAGAAACCCAACTGACCCCTGAAACCCAACTAACCCCAGAAACCCAACTGACCCCTGAAACCCAACTAACCCCAGGAACCCAACTGACCCCTGATACCCAACTAACCCCAGAAACCCAACTGACCCCTGAAACCCAAGTAACCCCAGAAACCCAGGCGCCAGTGGACAAATGCACCCCCCCACTTCCTGCTGTCATGTAAAACGTCCAAATCCTGACAACTTGGTGTGCCTGTCTTGCCAGAGCACTGGGTGAAGACACCCCTCCCTCTCCATTGAGGCACACACCTCCCTCTCCATTTAGGCACACACCTCCCTCTCCATTGAGGCACACCCCTCCCTCTCCATTTAGGCACACACCTCCCTCTCCATTGAGGCACACACCTCCCTCTCCATTTAGGCACACACCTCCCTCTCCATTGAGGCACACACCTCCCTCTCCATTTAGGCACACACCTCCCTCACACACTGTTACCAGGCTCTGTGTGCCAGCATTTCCAGCATGTTTTTGAATAATCCCATCAGATAATCCCATCGGACGTTTGTTGGATGGCCACTTCATTACTAAAAGGTCACAATAGGTCTGCCTGTATGAACGCAGCAACCTGTAGCCTGGCCAGGATCAGAGGGCGGGAAAACCGATAACAATAATAATTTGGAAACCTTATTTTCACGTAACTCTTCCACCTATGACTAGACAGAGACAGACAGGTTGTAGACAGATGACATACAGAACCTGTGAACTCGGTTTCAGTCAGACGCCTCGGTTTTCTCTTGTCAGATGCTACTGATTTCTCTGTTTCAGTCAAACGCTTCTGTTTTCTCTGTGTTTCCGTCACACACTTGAGATGGATGAGGAGGTAGAGAGTATTGTATTGTAATAATTCCTGCCTCAGTATTTATTTTTAGTCTGAGATAACTGGTACAAACCATGTCAGCTAAAGCAGCTGCCAAAACATACATGATGAGCAATATGTTGGAACACGGAATCGAAATAAACCTGTAAAAAACATAGATAATTGTGATAATACGGCACCATAAGGATCTTGGCAGTTCCCGGTAACTAATGGTGTGAGTCATTGAGTGCGGTTAGACGTTGTCTGTGCCAGTATGTGAAACATTCACCTTGTAAGAAGGCAACAATGAGGGTGGGCCTTTCAAGTGTGTTTTACCGTGTCAGAGCACATTGCTCGGCGTCCTTCCGTTCACCGGAGGGCATCGATCCAGCCGGCAGTTCTTGGACACGGAGAACAGATTTCCCTTTGTAATGTTCCCCCTGATGTTCGTTTGAGTTATTTCCGTTTTTCTGTGCATGTTTGGCGGGGTGCCCTCGTGATATTGTGGAAACGTTTGTTTCCAGCCAGATGGTTTAAGATGATTTAAGATGCTCTACAAAGGAAAACGGGACAGCTCAGCGACGCTTCCTCAGTCAACGTGGTTCTGGAGTCGCTGCAGAGTTTATATTTTACTCATCACTCTGCTGCCCTCTGCTGCTGACCTTGTGATACCAAATCATTCGTGTTGTCCGTCCCTCATGAATGCCTTGATTGTTTCCATCCTTAGCTACCCAACATGTTCGGCAGTCGGAGCTCCACAGTGATGTCTCTGATGATTGGCTCCTACGCGTCCTCCGCCGTCACATTCCCAGGAGTCAAGGTAACCACAGTCATGGCAACAGAGCTGGAGACACTGACCAGTGTCAATAACACAGAAATAATGCATGCTCTTTTCCTGCATATGTTATGTGAATAGACTCTGTGTCGTTTCATTTGTAGTCTTTTTTTGCACGTGAATAAAGTCAAATTTCATTGGTTGCAGTGAACAGAACTGCAGATGAGTTGAATTAAAACACTTGACTTTCGCGCTCCCAAAAATAAACAATAAACAAATAATACCAAACTGTCCATTTCCTCTCCCTCCCCCTGTCAGGGGATTTATGACGCGGGTGTGTCTTTCCGTGTGATCATGTGGGTGTGGGCGGGTGTGGCCTGCCTCGTCTTCCTCAACTGCTTTGTCAACTGGCCAGCCGAGACGTTTCCCACGGCGGATGAGGTGGACTACAGGTTAGAACAAAGTCTCTACAATGTTTCTACAACATCAGAGTTACACAGTCGCTTTCAAAGTATCAACACAACACTTTGACAGTTCCAGGATTAAACAACCTGAGTGGGCTGATGGCAACAGTTAACGGGTAGTAAAAGTAGCAGACAGGAGCAGCCAATGATAATAAACAGCAGTCACTCCTCTTTGTGTCCCAACAGCAAGAAGTTAGCGCTGACTGCCTTGTCTGGCGACCAAAAGAGTGTGGGAGAGAGGCTGAGTCAGAAGACTGGAGACCTGAAAGAAGACCTGAAACACTCCAATGAGAAACTCCCAGCAGACACTCAGAGTGAGTCCGGAGCACACATCTGAAAAGACAACCTCATTTGTCACATACATGACAACACATCTGAAAAGACAACCCCAGTTGTCACAAACATGACATCACACCTGAATAGACAACCTTAGTTGTCACATACATGACAACACATCTGAAAAGACAACCCCAGTTGTCACAAACATGACATCACACCTGAATAGACAACCTTAGTTGTCACATACATGACACCAACCCTGAATAGACAACCTCAGTTCTCACACACATGACATCACACCTGAAAAGACAACCTCAGTTTTCCCATGCCTGACATCACACCTGAAAAGACAACCTCAGTTTTCCCATGCCTGACATCACACCTGAAAAGACAACCTCAGTTCTCACATACATGACAACACACCTGAAAATAGAACCATACAACTAATACATACTAATCTTCTCTCACCCTACGTACTCTCTCTTCCTCTTTATTCATTCTTCTCACCCTACGGTCTTTCTCCCTCGATTTCTCCCTCCCTCTCTCTCAGATTCGATTCCGTTCCGTAGATCAGTTTTTTCACCTATTTTCCTGTGGAGTCTGATCACCATGGGGATAACTCAGCTCAGGATTCTTTTCTTTATGGGGGCCATGAACAAGATGCTTGAGTTCCTCGTCACCCATGGCAACCCTCACGGTGAGTTACTGACCAACCGGGCCAACCTGCAGGCCACTGACCAACACTTCATTTTGACTTGTTCCGGTTCATTCCGCTTGTGTTTTAACATAGTGGTCCTGTTTCTGTCCTCAGCTTCTGATGAGTTGATTATAGAGGCAAACGATAAAGGTGAGTCATGTCCCATCTGATGTGTGTGTGAGAGATCCAGGTCAATATATGGGAGGTGAATGGGTCCCAACACTGTTTTTTTTAGCCTGTGCATACTGGGAAAAATTATGTTTTCAATTCAGTGGTTAGGTTTATTTCAATATGTATCTTTGTGAACAAATAAGGTTCGTTTTAGGATTGAGGTTGCTTTAACGTTTATGCAGTACATTTTAGGTTAGCCATTACGGTAAAGTTTAGTTTAGGCATTAGGTTGGGTTAAGATTTGGGTTAGGTTAGCATCCGGTTTATGTTAGGATTGTGGTTAGGAGATAGGGAACATGGACTTCTGGTTTTCTGGAGCCTACAAGGATAGGAAACAAACGTCTGTGTTGGTTTCTGAATGTGTGCCTTTGTTTGTTCTCTGCAGTGAGTTTCTACTCGTCCGTCTTCGGCATTCTGCAACTGCTTTGCCTGCTGACCTGCCCTCTGATTGGCTACATTATGGACTGGAGAATGAAGGAGTGTGTGGACGACACGGGCCGACACGCGGAGATGGAGAAGAGGTGCGTGGTGGATGAACCGGGAAGGGTTTCATCAGGAGGGAAAACGGAGAGCTGCTGATTGAAAGTGGGAGTGATGTTACTTTCTCTCACGGTCCCGGTCCAATCCCACACAGACCAGCAGGCGGTCCGAGCAGAGACAAGAAGATCCAGAAGATCACCAATGCCATGAGGGCCTTCACGTTCACCAACCTGCTACTGGTGGTGTTTGGAATCTGCTGTTTGATCGATAACCTACCTCTCCAGGTGCACACACACGTTTATATTACAATCCTTGTGGGGACCAGAATCATTACCCGTCTTCCCTCATCCCAAAATGTATTTTCAATACACAAACCTAAGCTTGCTTAACCTCATCCTTACACCTAACCTCTGATGTCAAAACCTAGAACTAACTCCAAATTCTAAGTTTCTCCCTAGACCTAACACCTGAGCTAGAAAGTGCCTTTTCCTTTCTGTTGTACTTGGTGGAGACTGATGTGTTTTCCTCCCTAGAGCCCTCCAGGATCTCACACACACATTGTACTTCCTTCTGACAAATTGTTTTGTGACACACACACACTAAACTACTGCCACACGCATCAATACTGTCTGTATCCATCAGATCCTGACCTTCATCCTCCACACCATGGTCAGAGGGTTCATCCACTCTTGCTGTGGAGGCTTGTATGCTGCTGTGTAAGTTCATCATCATTATCATCATCATCATCTTGTGACACAGACATTGAGTTGATAAATAACTGCCCTTTCCCTGTCTGGCTGTCTCTCTCTCAGGTACCCATCTAACCACTTCGGTACTCTGACTGGTCTGCAGTCTATGATCAGTGCGGTGATCGCCGTGCTCCAGCAGCCCCTCTTCATCGCCATGTTAGGACCCCTGAAAGGAGACCCCTACTGGGTGAGTCACACACACAGTCACCCATGCAGTGTCATTACCCCTCACTAGTTGTCTAACTTCTAAAGTCTCTGCCTCCCTTCAGATCAACCTGGTTCTGATCCTCGTCTCATTGGCTGGATTCCTGTTGCCTGGATACCTGTTCCACCATTGCAGAAACCTAATCCAGGAGAAAAAGACTCAGGAGACAAATACCATTGGCCAAGAGACAGAAGCCCTCAACCACTCAGAGCCCAATGGCATCAAACACCAAAGCAATGGTCACAGCATAGAGGAATCATAGGAAGTGGCTCTGGTGTAGAGCAAAGGATTGTGGAAACTGTAGGTATCCCCCAAAGTACAACCACCAGAATATCATCAAGGTTTTTTTAGAGCATAGTTAGAAGTTGCTGTTTTGTTTACTTTATTTGCCAAAGCTGTAGAATTTCTACTGACTACACATTTGTCATGACTTGAAGTAAGACATTAGTTAACAGAGTAGCTTGAACAGTAATATCTTCATGAGAATTTAGTCTGCTTTAATTTATGCAATTATTTGAAAATATATTTATTTTGGTTCAGTTCAAAAAAATCTAAATCACTTGTTTAAAAGCCCCAAAATGACCCCTCGAATGGTGTTGGACCATAACATTTCTGGTATGAATAAGCTTTCAGTTTTTTCAATGACAGAAAAGAACATACACAATGCCAAAGAATGACATTTAATTCATTTTAATTGTGAAGCTTCTTTTAAACCTAAAGATTACAAGCCATGTTAATGTAACTCAAGTTTTTTTAGGTGTCAGTCAAAAAAAATAATGAAAGTGTACATTACATAGTTTTAGGTCATGGTTATGCAAACCACCCGACAAGTTTGCTGACCCAGTTGAAGATGAGAGAGGCAGACAGAGACAGTCAGACAAATTGAGTCAGACATATGGAGTCAGACAGACAGTCAGACATATGGAGAGGCAGACAGAGACAGTCAGACAGAGACAGTCAGACATATGGAGTCAGACATTGACAGTCAGACATATGGAGAGGCAGACAGAGACAGTCAGACAGAGACAGTCAGACATATGGAGTCAGACATTGACAGTCAGACATACACAGTCAGACATATGGAGAGGCAGACAGAGACAGTCAGACATATGGAGTCAGACATTGACAGTCAGACATACACAGTCAGACATATGGAGAGGCAGACAGAGACAGTCAGACATATGGAGTCAGACATTGACAGTCAGACATATGGAGTCAGACATTGACAGTCAGACATACACAGTCAGACATATGGGGAGGCAGACAGAGACAGTCAGACATATGGAGAGGCAGACAGAGACAGTCAGACATATGGAGTCAGACATTGACAGTCAGACATACACAGTCAGACATATGGGGAGGCAGACAGAGACAGTCAGACAGAGACAGAGACAGAAAAACACATGTTGTTTTGATCTGGCATGTTCACACACACGACTGTAGAGAAACTAACTTCCTCTTTGATTCTCCGAAAGTCTCTAAAATTCAGTACTGTTAGTGTGGTTCTGAGTGTCTTGCTTAAGCAGATGTGTCTTTCCCTTGGTCAGTTTGTCATCCACTAACCATGAAATACAGATATATTCTACACCTGGATTGTGTAAAGGTTTTAATAATTTAGCCATTCATTCAAAGTCTCACTTCTATAGATACCATAATTTTTATAAGAAAAACATGAAATTATGTGACACTTGACTTGAGAGTTGTTAACACATACAAGGGTATGTCAAATACTTATGAAGCCTTGTGCAAAGTGATTAACTTTTGTGTTTGTAAAACATTTGTATTTACGTTTTTGTACTTTTTTGCCATATGCTTGTCCAAAAGAAGCTGCGTTAGCTGATGTATTCCTTGTAGTGTTTTGCTGTGCTTTCTCTAGCTGGTTAGAGGTAACCCCATTCTAGATATCAGGAAGTTTTACCTCAAGATAATCTGACAAATGGGAGCTCTGGGCACTACCTATGCAAAAGGTTCTGGCCTTGTAGACAGTTTTTGTATATATAACCCTGTAGTTTTTTTCTCATATGCAAACGCTCCTGGTGTGATTCTCTGTGCCAACAACTTCACCAAAGATTATTTTGTTAAACTGTTGAGTGACGAGACGCTTCGATACCTGAATGTAGGAAATAGTCTGCTACACTTCTGTCACGCAGCTGTTAATGATGGATGGATGGTGAATGGTGGATCCATTCTATACACTGAGGATTTGGGAGAATTTAAATGTGTTTTTTTTGCATAATGTCAGTGCCTTACCAGACCTCACCGCAGTAGAATATAATGTAGAGCTACAGCGGCAGACAGTATCAAACGTATCCCGGGAAACCAAAGCCATGTTGAGGACGCAAGAGCCTGTTTTAGTCCTTTGTTTCTGCACCGCAGAGCTGCATTAAATATGCAGGTTATTTTAACGTGTTCTTGTAAAGTGCCTTTTCTCAGCTGCATTTGATTAAATGTGTGAGCACCTCCCCTCCATGCTGCTGTTACAAAGCTTTGATGTGTCAGAGTGTGTTGTTTTATCTGATGTCTCATTTGGGGATTATATTCTGCTTTGATTCTGCGAAAAAAATATATATGTTAAACAACCGTGACTGTGTTGTTTGACATCCTTGACAATCTGCCAACTCTTACTTCATGTTCATGATCATAGCCGCTTGTTGATTCGCCAAGGGGGTCCTATGGAAGCCGGTGCGATTTGCTGGCACCTGCCTTGCAGGACTGGTATTCAGGTATGGGGGCCTGGCTTCAGGGGACACCTGGACTGCCTTGTGCTACATTTGAGATTTGTACAGTGTTTCAGTCTAGACTTCTCGGTTACAGCGAGCATTGCGATAAAATCCAGAACGGTTATGGTCTGGAAGAAGCAGAGCTTTAATAACAACTTGGATATAACCAACCTGTGGAGGAAAAAAAGGGTAGAACAATACAAAAAAACTTACATTTGAAATGTTTTATAGTGTATTCCCTACCTCCATTTTGTCATCTTATTGATGGAAACTTCAGTTTAGACATGGATGACATGGATGAATGGCACACAACTGGAGAGATAATACAAAAAATACTGTGCCGAAACAATCAACGATAACCAATGTTTATTGGATCATAATGTGGTCAGAAAATCAAATGGAAAAAGAGTCATAATATACAATCACTCAGAAAATCACAGTGGCCTTCTGCCTCCCTGTAAAAACAATTCACCTCCACCTTCTCCACACCAGGATGTCCGGCACCTCCACCTTCCCCACACCGGCACCTCCACTCATACATGCACAATCTCTTGCATCTCTTTCAAACACAACCACAAAAATGTTCGGACTTTACTGAACGCACGCACAAACACACACACACACACTCTCTCTCTCTCTCTCTCTCTTTCAAACACACACAGACACACACACTCTCTTTCAAACACACACACACACACACACACTTGACTCCATGTGGTTCATCTGAGGCTGTTGCTGTTGGGCTGAGAGCCAGCCAGTCCAGGGTGGTCTGGGCTGTGACGATTCTGCAAACAGAGACGGAAACACATAAAACCCCACAGCCATCGTCTTCATCAGTGACTGATCCGTTCTACTCCGGACAGGCACCCTTTTAAGGAAACATGGAGATGCACGCCTTTTCTAAATCCACGTGACAACTGGCAGCGGTGTGATTCGCTATGATCAGATAATGATGAGCATATTTTTACTCCCGCGCGAGAGCCGTAGCCAAGCAATGTGCATAGTTGGCCGGGGGAGTGTGACAGGCAGGGATGGTGCTGACTTGGTGGTGACACTGAAAAGCATCCACCCCTGGTCACACTCGGGTGGAGAAAGGGTCAGGGACTCACCTTCTTTTTTTTCTTATCTTTCTTCTTCTTCTTGCGGTCGGGGTCATCGTCCCTCTTTTTCTTCTTTTTCTTGGGGTCGGAGTCTGAGGGGGTCTCTGTAAACAGGAAGGGGTTCAGAAGATGTAGGTTGGTGGTGTGTGTTCATCTGAAGGTGTTTCCGTGTTTGTCTGTAGGTGTTTTTGTGTTTGTCTGCAGGTATGCGTGTTCGTCTGCAGGTATGCGTGTTCGTCTGCAGGTATGCGTGTTCGTCTGTAGGAGTGTGTGTCACCTTGGGGAATGGGATCCTGGGGTCGGTGATGTTTGTGCTTGTGTTTGCTCTTCTTCTTGGGAGGCTGTATGTGCATAAGTCGGTACTGTTCCGGTAACTAGAAAACAAAAACAAAGTCTATTTACATCTCTACAACATCAACAGCACAGAAACACAGAGGCCTGATGATGACCCATAAAGTACCCTGGAACTTATACAGAGGCCTGATGATGACCCATAAAGGACCCTGGAAGTTATACAGAGGCCTGATGATGACCCATAAAGGACCCTGGAACTTATACAGAGGCCTGATGATGACCCATAAAGGACTCTAGAAAGGTGGGTTTCGTTTTAACAGCATGGGTTTACCGGTCCGGTGTGCAGTCTGAAGCCGGTGAGGCTGGCTCCGGTTAGGGGGCTGAAGGAGTTACCACACACGGGGGGCTTCTCTATCAGCGAGCGCAACGAACTGCCGTCTTGGGCCCCGGGACAGTCGATCATGCCTGCAGACCCAGGAGGGACGGGGGACGCCGACACAAGGACATGAGTGGGGGCCAAACCACAGAACACACATTACACACACACCCTCATCAACAACCCCAGGGACATAAAGTGAGTATACAAGCTGTAAACTTGATAGTGATTCGAGTACAGACACGGCTGAACGAACACACACACAGTGTTAACTTCACCTGGTAACTCTGGCAGAAAGTTGCTGAGCTTTTCCTTAACCTTCTTGCCGCAGAACTTGTTGTAGGCGTGTTCCAAGTTGTAGTGTGTGATGAGGTTGGTGTTTCCCGTCAGCTCATTGCCCACTGTGGTGAACACACAGGACCCAGTTAAAACTCACTGTGGTGAACACACAGGATCCAGTTAAAACTCACTGTGGTGAACACACAGGATCCAGTTAAAACTCACGGTGGTGAACACAAATGACCCAGTTACTACCCACTGTGGTGAACATACTGGACCCAGTTACTACCCACTGTGGTGAACATACTGGACCCAGTTAATA